>PVKM010000308.1:0-48330 GCA_004027735.1 Carollia perspicillata | reverse complement strand
TCAGTTACGTTAACTTGATATACGACATTACGTTTTTCCTTATGTAGCTGATAGAAACATGGGAAGCCATACTTGAGAAATTCCTTTGTGAAATCCACATGCCATATCCCCCTGAGGCAAGAGCAGAAGATAGTTTCATTTTTTTAATGGGCAACTGAGACTGAGGGACAGCGACCCTTTAAGCGACATGTATAAGAACGACTCAACACTAGGTTGGTTGCCTGGTTCCCATAGGAGCCTTCCATCAATGACTGCCTTTGAAGTTAGGTGTCTAACTTGAGAGAGGTTGCAACGTATCTCAGAAATAATACACTGGAGAGTCAGTCATCTTGGGCTCTACAGAACGAAACTTACGGTCCTTTGAACAATGTAGGAAAAGGCAATCAACCTAAATGTTGAGTTCCTGAGCCATGGAAGTGAAAATACAAAATAGTAGAACTAAAATTCAACTAAGTGGCCCTGGCTGGTGTAGTGGATTGAGCGGGGGCCTGCCAACCAAACAATCGGGGTTCAATTCCCAGTCAGGGCACATGCCTAGGTTGCATGTCACAGGAGGCAACCATACATTGATATTTCTCTCCCTTTCTCCTTCTCTTCCCTCTAGATAAAATCTTTAAAAAAACTAAGTGTTAGAAGGCCACAATGTAGGGACTTCTACGAACTTGGCAAAAAATAAGTGCACAAGGGTCCTGTCTTATAAGAAGTTTACAGCCTGCCTGAGGATCATCCTTCTGATCTGACCAAGCACTTAGAATAAGTAAGTGCTCAGGCAGTATACAACAGGGATTCCTAGTATAAAAAAGGAGTAGGCTTTCAGAAGGCAATTCATTAAGCAGGGACTTAAGGATAAATTGGAGTTAGGAAGGGGACTGGAAAAATGAGGTCTGAGTACATAAAGAAGCTGCACAACTGAAAGTCTGGAGGTGAGAACTGACAGCTGAGAATGGCTAAAGCTCAGGGTGTGATTGCTGAGGTGTGATTGCTGAAGTGGAGACAGATGAGGTAGACGGTAGATAGGTCATTCCAAGATTTTTAAGAAGGTGACATGTTCATAGTTGTTCCCTATGGAAGCATTATTACTATCCTTTGGAGATGATAATGGCTGTAAAATTCCTTGGCAATAAATCAGAATTTTGTGCTATAAATTCCAGAAACACCACTTTGTGGAAAGCGCATAAGGATATGGGGAATGGTCTCTATTTCGTGCTGACTCAGAGCCAACGCAATAGACATCTATGCCCGTTTTGTCTATCCTTTCCCTAGGCTGAAGGAGTTCCACTGGGGAGAAACATCCCGTTTCTCCTTAGGGAAAATACAATTTTCTATTTCCTTTTATCTCTTTTGATTCCTTTACTATGTTATATTCCTGATTGACCCTTCTCTCCAGGCTCCTCATGATTCAGGCCTAGCTAAATCAAGAACAGTATTCTCTTGTGCTATACTAACGTAGAACTCCTGTTTCAGATCCCATCAATTTAGGTTTACATACAAAGTGGATATTACCCTTTGTTGATGTTTGACATTGGTATTGACCTCATACATGTTGAATTATAAAAAGTTAAATTAATTAAAGCAGATGAATTCTATTTTTGAGCAGCATGTGAGTGGCATTTTCACATAATGTGGTCTGCAGATCTTAAACCACACTTTCCGATTTTCAGATTCTAACCCTAGGTGTTTAAATAAAGAAAGGGGATTCTGCAGGCAATGGTGCCAGATTAATCTACACTGGACGGGCCCCTTAAGTCACTGAAGCTGTGCACATCTCCATCTCAGCCTTCCCGCCCCTTTCTCACAGCCACAGACCACAAAAGTGGTCAAGTGAAGGACAGTGGGCTAACTTCCTTCATCTGGAAATTAATTATGAGGAAGACAAAACCAACTTTAAAGTCACTGAGGACTTCAGAATGTTTTCATCTTCTGGAGGTCATCAGAATCCAGATTTTCCAGATGGATAAGTACACTGTGAGAGTAAGGGTGACATGAATACATGCGTATCACTTTTAGATGTAAAAGCTTCATTTGGTTATTATTGAGGACAAAACTATTGTTTTAAACAAAATACGTTTTGAATTTTCATTGACATGAAAGGCATATGCCACATGAAGCAAAGTCCACAGTCATACAAGAAGCGGCCCTTTGTTTGAAGGGAAGAAAATTCTATATTTGTGAGGTGACATTAATGATCCCACCTCTGTCATTAAACAACCACCCAGCCTCCCTGCGCTTTACTTCCCTCATTTGTGAGATGAGAGAGTTGAAACTAGATGCCTTCCTTCCAGTATTAAAACGTGTGCTCATTCAATGAAACACCTCCGAAACTTTGTAAAACTCTTCCTAACTAGAGATCAGCTTTCCTAATTCCTAACAATTACAGAGTTCCTCTAGGTAGGTATTAAGTGTATACATAAACATGTTTCTATTTCCTTTTCAATTTTATTTCTCTAGAATGTTGATTAAGTCTTACTTTGTGGCCTTTCACTGGGCTGTTGATAGAGGACCTGACTTTGCTACTTCTCTAGGTCACCAGTGAGAAGCTGTGCAGGGCCCAACACGAGCTTCATTTCCAAGCCGCCACCTACCTCTGCCTCCTGCGCAGCGTCCGTGAACACGTGGCCCTTCATCAGGAATTTCATGGCAAGGGTGAGCGCTCGGTGGAGGAGTCAGCTGGCCTGGTGGGTCTCAAGTTGCCCCAGCAGCCCGGAGGGAAGGGCTGGGAGCCATGACAATGGAGAAATTCCTCGGATGCTGCCTTCATACAAGAATTTAATTATTTCTGTCATTATGTATTTATCATTAAATTTTTTTTAAAGTTTAGGGATTTTCTCTGTAATTTTGTTGGCCAAGTGTTTCTTAAGGAGGCTTTATCTTTACTCTCAGAGAATTGATTGAACTTCTTACAGTAGGCTGATTGATGTTGTGGATTTACTTTTAAAATTCGTTATTAGTATTTTTATTTTAAAGTAATACAACCTATTGGTAAGGAATTCAAATGGTATAGACATAAAAGCCCTCTTTTCCTTTTTAAAGATTTTATTTATTTTTAGAGAGAGTAGAAGGGAGGGAGAAGAGGGAGAGAAACATTGATGTGTGAGAGAAACATCGATTGTTTGCCTCTTGTACACACCTAACCCACAGCCCAGGCAAGCGCCCTGACCAGGAATTGAAAGCTGGATGATGCCCGACCAACTGAGCCACCATTGGTCAGGGCAAAGCCTGATTTTCCTTCCCTTTGTCTCTCCCCACCCCTATTCCCATTCCCAGGTGGTACCTATTACTAATAGTTTGGTGTGCATCTTTCCAAATACTTCCTACACATATACAGACATGCAACTATACATATACACTTTACTAGAGGTATACTAATATCCTGGTAGGAAACAGATGGTGGCACACTCCAATAGGGTTACTGAGGAGAGTTAATGAGATGCATTAAGATCTTGCCTGAATTCAGGTCAACGGGATGGGCTAACAACAGTGGGGTGCTATTGTGGGGTGGGCAAAAGTACGTTAATAATAAATAATAATAAAATGAATAAAACAAAAATAAACTTCCATGTACTCACAACTGTAAACCCACTTTTGCCTACCCCTGTATTACCTCCCTTGGCCTGCAGAGGTGACAGTTCCGTATAAGGTCATGGACACCACTCAACTTTAAGGCCTCAGGGGGGAAGATCAGGGAGAGGGAGGAGGAATACACTGACTTCTCTCTCCTTCTGCCTTCCAATTTTCATGTCAGATTGCTCTTCCTCTTGAATTTTGTATTACAGTAAAGGGCTTACCATGAACTTGGCCCACCAAGTGAAAAACTGGGGCTTCGTTCTGGATTCCCCTCTTTGTCCACATGCCATCAGCCAGCAGTTCTTTTGCAGTGGCTCTAATATCCTTCTCCCCCCTCAATCTTCACTGCCTCTGTCCCAGTTCAAGCACTGATAATCTTTTGGAGTATTAAACTAGTCTCCTAAATGGGCCCCTTGTTTCTAACATCCTGGATTCCTCAAAAATTTTTCTGTAAGCTGCCAACAGTTCTTTATCTGTGTCCTTGGTGGTATATGTCAGAGTCTTCTGGTATTATAATTGTAGGCATGTCTTACGTAACTTCTTTTTCCTGGACCATATGGTTCTTAAGAGTAAGGATCACATGTCATTCATTTTTGTTGTCTCAAAAGCACCTACAGTGACTTAAACATAGCATTATTCAATCGTTGTTTCAAATGCATGGTTCAGTTTTGTTCATTAGAAGTAGTACAATCTGAACAGAACTATTTATAAAGCATTGCACCATCTCCTCTAAATTAACATCAAAATAATAGTATTAAGAGGTCTAACAGCATTTAATCAATTAAACAGATCAAAAACTAGAAATGTTATTTTTCTTTTTAGTCCTCACTTGAGGATATGTTTATAGATTTTAGAGAGAGAGGAAGTAAGTTGGGGGAGGAGGAGAAACATCATTGTAAGATAGAAACTGAAAAATTGCCTTTCAAATGTGTCCCCACAGGGGACTGAACCCACAACGTAGGTATGTGCCCTTACTGGGAATTGAACCCACAACCTTTTTTTGGTGTATGGGATAAGGCTCCAATCACCTGAACCACCTGGCCAAGGTGAAACTATAAATGTTTAACATACTTCTCTTCCCTGTTTTGTTTCATTGACATGGTTTTGGGTTGGCCAAAATATCTGTTAACGTTTTTTCTGTAAGATAAAAGACACATTTTCCATTTTCACAAATAACTTTATTGATTTGGATATTTTGAGTATGTCGGCTCTCTCCTGCTATTGGCTTCTAGTGGGTAGAGGCCAGGGTGCTGCTAAACATCTTCCAGTGCATGAGACAGCCCCACAGCAGAGAATTATTTGCCCAAAATGTCAATAGTACCAAGAAACTTCACAAACCACTTTTGACACATTCGATCAATCACAGCACCTCCATACACTGCACAAATCTTTTTTTTATGTTTCAGTTGCTTTTCTACCTTTCTTGAAATAATAAAGCATAATTATGTCAAATATGTTGCATATTTTCTTCCATCTTCAATATTAAAATGGCTATACAAATTTTCACCAATTTTGATGTTTTTTAAAAATGCACATTGATATGACAGCTGTCATAACAGAATCTAACAAAACTGTTTCGAATGAAGTTAAAGACAACTAAGCATTACTAGAGCCATTGCAAAAAAAAACAATGGACTCTGGCCAACCCAATATATCACCCAAACATATTTTGCTAAAAAGAAGGAAGCAAAAGGATTAGGATAGGATGATATTTTCCTTTTTTTGTTGTTACAATATTATATATGCAATAAATAACATTTTATAGAAAGCAGATGGAGGCAGAACTGCCTAACAAGTTAAGAAATATTTATTATGGTGCTGGCTGGTGTGGTTCAGTGGATTGAGCACCAGCCTATGAACCAAGAGGTCGCCAGTTTGATCTCCAGTCAGGCATGTGCCTGGGTTGTGGGTCAGGTCCCCAGTTAGGGGTGAGAGGCAACTGATCCATTTCTCTCTCCCATGTTGATATTTCTCTCCCTCTTTTCCTCCCTTCCCCTCTCTCTGAAAGTAAATAAATAAAACCTGGAAAAAATATTTATTATGGGTTTGAACTCACGCAGACCTAGGTTTTAGTCCCACCTGATAATTTCCCAGCTGTGTAACCTTGGGCAGGTTAGCTGACTTGAGCGTGCTCCCTCTTCCGTACCATGGAAGTGCCAGCAAGGTGGCTGGCATAAATGGGAACAATGTTTACACAGAACATTTGCACAGTGCATTGTAAATGCCTGACACAGACAAAATCTTATTTTCATCTTTTTACTACACTCTCATTCTTTTATCATGAACCCTGCTCTAAGCCCTATTGCCACCAGTCTTCTTGGAGTATAGACCAATTATTTCTTATGGTTTAAAAAATCTGTGTAGACCATTTTTGTCCCTCTGAGGTAATCAATCTGTACCTTTTATCAAGAATTAGCTGAACTCAGTGTTAGAAAGAGAAAGAATTGTTTCTGGTACATGAACTGTATTAGTAATAATCTTTCTATGCTAGGAAAGATTATTACTAATACAGTTTATAGGTCCCAGAATTAGGGAATCCTGCCATTTTGGCACTGTGTTAATTTACTACTCTATTTTTTTATATGGTACCTGCTTTATCATATTCTTTGACTTTGCTCTCTCCTACCTTTTCTCCTTTACTTTCAACTGCTTCCTCTCACTGAATTCTATTAGAATTTAGCATATATTTAGCGTAACTCAAGACTCTTCCAAGTGCAATAAATAAAAATAAATCCAGCCCGGCCCAGTGTGGCTTGGTTAGGCGTCCTTCCACAAAGTGAAAGGTTGCTGGTCGGGTTACCAGTAGGAACACAAGCCTGGGTGGCAGGTTCGGTCCCCAGTTGGGACACATTCAAGAGGCAACTGATCCATGTCTCTCTCACACATGGATGTTTCCTTCTCTCCCTCCCTGTAAAAATAAAGTCTTTAAAAGAAATAAGAATAAAAGAACTGGCACCCACATGCACAACAGAAAATTTCAGAAATTCAAAGGCAAAAAGAACAAAATTAGAAAGCAGCCAAAATCTTCAAAGGACTGACAGACTGAGAACTGACTTCTTAGGGGCAATGGAAGGCAAAAGGCAGCAGGAAAGATACAATCCATGTGCCAAAAGAAAGTAAGTTCCAGTTGAGAATTCTATATCCAATAAAAATGTTCATCTGCAATTAAGAAAGCCAAAACAAAAATCTTTCCAGATCAACAAAAATGTGAGAGGCCTTGGTCAGGTAGCTCAGTTTGTTAGAGCATAGTCCCAATATGCCAAGGTTGCAGGTTCAGTCCCTGGTCAGGGCACATACAAGAATCAGCCAATGAATGCATAAATAAGTGGGACAACAGATCAATGTTTCTCTGTCTCTTCCTCTCTCTAAAATCAATAAATAAAAATAAAATGGGAGAGTTCCTCACTAACAGGCAAGCATAAAAGCAAATAAGCAGGGTAGGCAAACTTCTATAAAGAGCCAGACAGTAAATATTTTAGTCTTACAAGCCATATGGTATGGTATCTGTCACAACCACTCTGCTGTTGTAGCGCAAAATAAACCACAGACAATAGCAAATGAATGAGCCTGGCAGTATTCCAATGAAACTATTCACAAAAATAGGTAGTAGGCTAGATTTGGCCTGTGGACTACAGATTGCTGACTCCTGTCCTAAAGTTTAAACTTTGGACAGAAGAGAAATGATCCCAGATGGAAAGGCAGAGATTCCAGAAGGAATGAAGAGCAAAGAAAGTGATAAATAAACATGATTATATGAAACTTGGTTTTTAAAAAAATCCTAGAACTAAAACACATCACAAGAACATATAACAAGAAGTTAAATGGAATTGGTTTCCTAAGTCCCCTGTGTTATTTCTTGGGAGGACATTTATAGGTATTGATGAAATCAGACTTTGATACATTAAAGATGCCTGTTATAACTTCTAGGCTAACCATTAAAAGAATAAAAATGGGATAAAACTTCCAAACGACCAGAAGGGTAAACAATGGAATGATCAGAAGGCAAGCAAGAAAGGAGAGAAATATTAAACATAAAACATTTGACACAAATAGACAAAATAAAAACTTTAAACCCAAACACATGACTAATGACATGAATATAAAAGATTAAATATTTCAATTAAAAGACAGTGAATATTAGACTATTTAAAAAACAAAAACTAAATGCTGTTTATAAGAGATGTAAGCAACCAGAAAGGTAAAAGACAAGGTTAAGACTAAAATCTCTTCACTAACATAATTTTTCAACACTTCAGTGTTTTTTCCCTCTTATAGATATTATGTACATATATAATAGTACATTCCTTTGAACACATTAATTTGAACATTTTTCTTTTATTGTATGTCATTTTCAAAGGATGACATTCCTAGTATTTGGAGTTTGAATTTCAAGTTAACCGAATAACTGAATGGAAAAGCTATCTTGTCAGTTACCAAAGGCAATGTGATTCCAATTTTTTTTTGGCCCAATATGCATTTAAAACGATCCAGGGTCAATGATTGCTATTTCATGTTAATATTGTGCTGAGCGTGCTAATAAAGTTTAAGTTCCAAGGCCATGTATATAAAACTTTAATGAAACAAAAAAATTTACCATTATTTTCTTTCAAAGTATCTAGAAGTACCTATGTCTCATCTTGAGGAATTAATAGTTTATAAAAAGCAGTTAAAGCACTGGGGCAAGGCTTTGGGCTAGGCATTTTCTGTTAGCTCATTTAGGCCTCACAACAGTGCTATATGGTTTCTATTTACATTGAACATGAGGTTAAGAAATAAATTGCTCAAGGTCCCACCATGGGTTTTGAATCCAGGGTGACGGCAAGCTATGGACACAGGCATTTTTCGGTTGCTGCTGATTCAATGAAAAGAAAGGCCTTATCCTTCAAATTTCTCTTAAGCAGGAAAAAATTCTCTGCAAGATCACCACCTCTCCTTTCTTAGAATACTGCTTAACCTCCGCAGTTCCTAATTTAGACCAACAGCTTCCCGCTGTTATTACAAGTAATAATGATATCGATCCGACGTGGGTTATATCTCCTGTTTCCTAGTGTATCAATTCCAGGTGTTATTTCCTGAATTTTATTTATCCTCGTTTGGGGAGCTTAAGGTCTCTACGTACATGAAGGAAAACGAACCAGACAGATGTCGGACCTCCAAGGCTCCTTTTGTAAAGAGTCGGGCAGCAGGAAAAAAAAGGGTTGTGTCTGCACAATTCATGGTGGGCCCCTGAAAACGAGTTAACTGGTCGGTAAATATTGGTTAGGAATATGCCCATAACTATTATGACTGCTCACAGTCGAACCTACCCGCAAGGTCTCTACTCACTTTAGACTCGGGCTAACCTTCTGGTACATTTACTAATTCGGGCCTGGGTCACCAGCTCACGGTGCCGCACAGCACTACCCGACTTGTCAGCCCGGAACGTGAGGTTTGGCGCCTAAGGCGGATGCAGCTCTAGGTTCGTGGGACGCCCAAAGTCTCGCGATATCTGAGGGGAAGAGGGCAGGAGAGCTCGCGTGCACGCGCAGGAGAGCCGTTAGGGTGGAACCCTTCCTGGGCGGGGAGGACCGAGCGGGCGGAGCAAGTACAGTTGGACGGCAGTTGGTGGAGCCCCCGCAGAAAACGACTAAGCGCGAGCAGCGTGCGCGCTCACGTCGCAGCGACGGCGGTGGCGAGCGGCGTCAGAGCCTGAAGGGGGGGGTTGACGGCTGCTGGCGGGTGACTAATATCGCTTCTGTCCCAGGAATCCGACAGAGCTTGAGGGAGCGAGGGTCGTTTTCGGGGGCTGCTGCCTTCCGGGTACGCGTCGTCGTCAGGAGCGCAGCCCGGACTCTTCTGTAAACCCTCCGGCTCCTTTCCCCACGCCTTCAGGCGGCGGCAGCGGCGGCAACCGAGACAGCGTCTCACCTTCCCCCAGCCCTTTCCCTTGTCCCCCATTGCCCAAAAGGGCCTGGTCTGCGCCCCACCCCCGCCTGTCCGCCCGCCCGCTACGCCGCAGCCATGTCGGCGCAGGCCCAGATGCGCGCGATGTTGGACCAGTTGATGGGCACCTCCCGGGACGGTAAGTCTCTGCCAGTGCCCTGGGGGTGGGGGAGGGGATGGAGAAGGGGCTCTGCGGGCGCACCTGGGCTTGCGTGTGTGACTGAGTAAGGGGCTCCCAGATTGGTAACACGAGGTCCCGGCTCCGGTCCCATCCAATCAGGGTTGGGCAGGCGGGCTGGGGGGGCGTTGTCCGAGCGGATTGGCGGGAACTGCTGCCAATGGTGTTAGGCGGGGCCTGGAAGCCGAAAGCTGAGTTTGAGCCTTCAGTGTTGACTTGGCTGGGACGGGGGAGCCCACGTCTCTCTTGCGTGGTCCGGCGGCCCGTTTTGTGGTCTAACTAGGTACCTGCGGACCGCTAGAGCCTCCGCCCCCCTGATCTCCCTAACCCAGAGCTTTGGGATCATTCCTCGACGCCGCTCTCCAGAGCATCCAGAGAGAACTGCCCCCACCCCATCCCCTTTACCTGGGTCCGGAGGAAACCTTTTACTATCAACCCAGTCCCAGAAATGCACACTATACCCCCACAGAAACAATTATTCTTAAGAAAAAAATCTGACCCAAACCATGGTTTCTTGAGTGGGTGTGTTTGGCCCCATTTTGTGGGGGAAAAAATGTTATGTCCTGTTTTTTCCGAGACCTCCATTTTGTTAGACAATTTAATAGAGGCTTTGTTCAGTAAATATTGACAAATCTTGCATGTGCCCCAAATAGAGCCATTTTGAAAATGTGCCCAGTGAAGTAGAATTGAGGGAAACGATTCTTTTAGGCACTTAGGTTAGAATTTGTATAGAAAACCACTAATTGCTGGATATCTTTTTGTTATATAAAGAGAATTTTTAAGTAAAAGATGAAATGCTGTTGCTTTTTTGTCGATGGTAATTAGTAATGTACTCTTTGAAATTCAGCTCAAGTCCATGCTACTTTGGAGGAAAGGACTAGTTCAATACTTTCTTAAAACCAAAATAAAACACTTGTTTAGTTTTGTATGTTGCTTGTATAGGCGAATAGCTTTTTAGCCATTGGAAAATTCCTTTTTTCTTAACAAGTTATTTAAGTTGCTTGACACAAGAGAAGAGACACAGCCTTAAATTTTTAAGTCGCTTTATATTTTCTTGAATGCTTTGCAGCAAAATATGTGAGTAGATTTTTTAATATTTATTGAATCCAAATATTTTTTGGCAATGCACATTTAGAATGGCTTTTCAGTGTTCACAGTTGAGTTTTAATAAAAACCCATATTGGGAACTTTTCCTTGTAGAACACACAGACAAGTAGGTGTAGATGGCAAGGCTACTTGTGGTTGTGTAGACAGGAGGGGAAGATTGGAAAGGAAATGAATTTTATTTGTAAGTCCTTGAAAGGTAACAGTTTAAAATGCCGCTGGAAAACTTACCCGTTATTATTTTTCACTTTAGATAAGAATGGTCATTATACATCTGCAGCATGCCTTAACATTACTGCTTTTTCATTGTGAAGACACAGTTGTGAAAGGGTTTAGTCTAGGATTTTAACTGATAGAATAACTGATCTTTGTAATAAAATTACAGAAATGGCTTAAAATTCATGTATTTATATCCTAGATAGATACCATTTTTGGTATCTTCTCTGTGGATTGAATTTCCTGATTTTATAGGGAGGGTAGTTGGATCAAAGTACACTACAATCAGTTGAAAAATTTCTGAACTAGGTAGCTAATCTAGTATTGCAAAGCTAAACCAAATATATAACTATATATTCCTGTGTGTGTAGTCAGCAGAAACATGGATTTCATAAAACCCATTGTTTTATACACAAATAAATTCATATTTTTTGTGTCTTTTACTGGATTATTTATTTATTTATTTAGCCTCCAGACTAAGAGGATTTACCAGTGAATTCATGTTTAAGAGTCCACAATATTATTTAGTCGAAATGACTGGATTTTCAAAGCTTTGTTGGGCTAGAAGAAGCATACTACTTTCAAGGAAAAGAATTGAATGTTTTTTTTTAGGTACATAACTTTTATGTGTACAAGATAATAATCAGAACATTCTTTTCCTTCTTACTGGGTACCAGATAGTTAAGTGAGTTTACATATTTCATTTTATGATTGAGGACCTTTACATAATTAGGATTGTTCTTTATTAGCATACAGTCAACTTGAAGTTACTCAGGGATAGGGGATCATGGATACTTCCTCAATAACACCATGTAATTTGAAACCATATATAATGGGAAGCTTTGTATTGGACACAGGAACAGCTTACAGGGACTGCTGTTGGTTGTGTTTGGCACTAAGTGGAATTGGGGATTCGAGAGGTGAGAGGGATATGGAAAAGGTAGGTAGGAGGTACTTAAGGCAGCTTTGTCCAATTTTTTTTTAAAAAAAACTTTAATTCTGGGAGACTATAAAGCAACCACTCTCTTCTGGTAGTGGGCTCAAGGTGGCAATAATCCCTCAAGCCTTAGTGTCTTATCTTCGAGGGGACCTAAAGTGGCACAGGAGGCCCAGGGCAGTGGGAAAACCTGGCGCCTCCCACTCCCCAAAATCAGAGTTTTTAATCAGTTACCTTTTAAACTCCTTGGAAATTTAAATCTGTTAAATGTACTTTATTTTGATTTACTTAAATCAATTAACCATTTAGATCATCTAAACCACTGAAATTCTCAGTAATACAAGTTCTAGTGGCAGGCAAATTAGAGGTAACTTTTTAAATTTTTTTTATTGAGACTATTCCAGTTGTCCCCATTCTCCCCCCACCCCTTTGCCCCGTCTTGGAGAGGTAATTTTTCTTTTTTTCCACTGGGCACTTCCAGAAAGGACAGTCCTGGGTGAGTGGTGACAGCGCGGGGGGCTTTGGACAATCAGAGGGCAGCATGATGGCGCTGGGAGGCTGGGCAGGGGGATGACCATGAGGTGGGAAAAGAATGTATAAGGGAGATGGGAGGGCCAAAGACAAACTTTGCCTTCTTTGCAATTTTGCCTAGGGCCCTGGTGGTGGCAACCGCCTGTGTGCCACTGAAAATCGTGCCGATGCCTGGCATACTGCATAAATGGAAGCAGGGTACCGCGTGAGTTGAAACATTGGTCACACTATATAAAGTTTGTATATGTGAATCAGTGTAACTCATACCCATGTAACTGGGGGTCTGACTGTATTTGGATTTTTCTGATAAGGCATCATGGGCTAAGGAAAAGAACACTGGGCTGAGACTCAGGAGACCTGGTTTCTAGCCCCAGCTGTACCTCTAATTGTAACCTTGGGTAAGTCACTTAACCTTTTTTGCCTCAAGTTAAATCTATAATTTGTTAAATGGGAGAAACCAAATAAGTTCCTATGTTATACTCCAAAAATCTTGGAAAAATGATATTTAAAAATTTTAGAAGGGAGGAACCATTGTAGGTACAAATCAGTGTTATTTTATCTGAAGTGGAAGATATGTTAGATTTTATAAGTATCTTTGTTATAGTTGTTAGAATTAAAAGAAGAGAGACGGATAATTTGTTCTCCCAGAACTATTCCATTTGAAAGCAGGGAGCAGGAAGGCAGCCCTGGGAAACTCAGGCAGCCGTTGGGGCTTGTCTGTGTGACACTGGGAGGAACCCAGTGCCTTCACACAGACCATGGCCATTTGTGATGAGCTGGGTTCATTGTGAGAATGTCCCTTTGCTAAAGCCCTTTTGCCAATAAATAACAATTTGTTGGTTATGATTAAGTCTCTGGTGTTGATCCCAGATAGGTCTGGCAGGATGCAGGGATAGGAATTTAACAAAATTGAGGGTGTGAATTTAGATTACATTCTTTGTTTAGAAACTAGGGAAGTTACAGAAGGTAGTTTTGAGGATTCCACACTTATTACTTGCTGTAACCTTTAAATGGGTTCAGAGACCATCTCTGAAAGGTTAAAATGGCCCAGGAATGAAAATAGGCCCTCAAAAATAACCAGTAAACTAATAAAATGTAGCATATAGAATAGAATTTTATAGCATCATTAGTTATCCATTATGGTTAGGGAGTGTTTGGGGCAAGGTAAAACTTATAGATAATTTTTAGCTATTTTTGATAGTTATCTTCCTAAACATGATGTTATACTTCCTCAGTTAATAATAGAGTACCTTAATCAGAATTTAATATTTTTTGTTGATTGGTTATATTGTTCAGTGGTTGTAGTTTATGGGATGTAAACTTAAAAAGATACTTGTCCTGGGAGCTACCAAGGACAATACAGTTCAGAAAATCATTTACTTGTCTCTAATATCAGTCAGCGATACGTAACTGTCAAACTTGTAGGACAGTATGACATCAATGCCTTTCTGCAAAATGAAGTATTTAATCAAAGATTGAAGTCGTATCTTCAGTGGTTTTTCTTCATAAAATTATCTTTACTGTAATCTGTGTTCCTTGACTTGTCATCAACATTGACAGCATTTCCTTTTAATTTTTTTCATTAACATAATGAACCATATTTATTTCTTGGTCAGTTGTAAGCCATTCTGTTATTCCACTTGAATTGTTCATTTTAAGTGAAGGAGGCATAGCCTTTAATATACAAGCACGCATTTTTAAAAAAAATAATGGGTATTTCTTACTCTAGAACTTACAAATTCATTAATAGTGTGAGAAATTTTAGCAAACATAAGGTTGAACAACAGCTAAACATAAAAAGGTTAAGGTTTTAATAAATATTTGAATTAATCAGAGGTCCAGGCATACCAGAATACAGTCAGCTTTATTGACACCCATGTATTTTATCCATTAAAAAAACTGTTAACTCATTTTGCCTTTTGAACTCTGAATGATATTTCTGTCTACAGAACAGCCCATAAAACAATAATAGTATCACCTCATATAACCCTCCATTGTTGTTGGATTCTTTACAGTTGTTGAGCTCCCCTGAAAAAAGCCTTACAATTTTGAGATATTCTTTTACTTCAGTTAAAAAAAATTAAAACTAGGGAAAAGTCATTTTGTTTATCAATGCATAATCTCTGTAAGCAGCAAACAGATGCTTTGATTTGGGTTGGGTGAAATATAAGTATGAATGGTGGTGAGCTGCATATGCAAAATGGCTAACAGGAATTCAGGGGCAAGTAAGTATCGTGGATGAGGGTTGAGTCAGACAGCATTCAGTGCCAGGTGTTTCCTACAAGCATTAGAGCTTGAGGTGGCTAAGGGTTCACGCAGTCAGTCAGTGGGGTTGCAGAGATAGGCAGATGCTCCTCAAGAATGGAATTCCAGAATGGTGCTTGAAGTGGACTGAATCCTAAAAGCCCAGGGCTGTTAACATACTAACTGCTGTTAGTGTAGAAGAAGCATAAGTGATTCTACTACCCAACTTAGTCTGCCAAGAAACTGTAGACTGAGAAGATGAAAAAAGTTGCGATGATTTGCTGGGGAAAGTATAAGGGATCGAGAGAGAAGGTAAGTTTCTGAGAGGAGTCTTATGGATTCATTCCCTGCAGAGAAGTCATTCTGTTCTTTTTTGGTTTAAAGTCTCAGGCACCAGCAGCAGTAGGGTAGAAGTTGGAAGACAAGGCCAAAATAGATGAGCTTGTCAAGTTTGTAAGGTTACTGAGGCTGTAGAGAAAAGTGCTTTGTAAAAACTCTGAAATTGGCTCCAGCTTTAGTGTTTTTGTTTTAACTGAGTAACTCACGACTTTGAAAAGTCAAAGCCATCAGAACATAACATGTAGCTCAGTCAACTGAATGTCATATTTTGCTGTTGAACATGGGCTAGAGAAGAGGGTCTATATATTTTCTTCCAAAAAAACTCCCACTCTTCTAATTTAGTTGTGAACTGTGTGCAGTGATGTTTGACTTACATGATTCAACATGAAAAGATTTTGACCAGCTGCCCTTGATGAATCTTTTATCATGACTCCTGAAAGTATGGTAAATTTTTTTTTTTTATCTTCTTGAGACCTCAGGTTTCTGCAGAGCCGTTTTTCTCTTTCAGAGTTAAATTTTCCAAAGCTTTGCCTTTCAATAGAACAGGTTAGATATCTATACTATATCTAGCTGTTCGGCTGCTTCTGTATTCTGCCCAACTATTAGTTTATACTTGAGGGTATGTTTTAGATCAAGGCTGGCACTATGGCCCACCTGCTTTTTGTAAATAAAATTTCATTGGAATACAACCATGCCTATTTGTGTACATAGTATCTATGGCTGCTTTGCCTTGCAGCAGCAGAGTTGAGAAGTTGGCAACAGACATAGTGATTGGCAAGCTTAAAATTTGTGTTACCTGGCTCTTTAAGAAAAAATTTTGTTGCTTACTGTTCTAATCAGTGGTTCTCAGTGTGATCATCAGACCAGCAACCTTAGCATTACCCAGGAACTTGTTAAAAACATAAATTCTTGGACCTGCCCCAGGCCTACAGAAATTCTGGGGGTGGGGCCAGCAATCTGTGTTTAAGAAGCCTTTGACTGCGACACATTAAAAGTTTGAGCCCTAGCTGGTGTGGCTCAGTGTATTGAGTGCCGGCCTGCGAACCAAAAGGTTGCCGGTTCAATTTCCAGTCAGGGCTCATGCCTGGGTTGCTGGCCAGGTCCCTGGTTGGGGGCATGCAAGAAGCACCGGACCAATGTATCTCTCCCACACTGATGTTTCTCTTCCTCTTTCTTCTTCCCCTCTCCGTAAAAGTAAATTTAAAAAAAATCTTTTAAAAATTTGAGAAAACTTGTTTTAAGAACAAGATTTTCCAAATGTTTACATAGTAGCTTTACTATTTTTTAACCTGTTTTTCCACCTCACTTTCTAAAAAAATTAAGATAATTTTAAAGTTTATGTTCTCAGAAAAATAAATACAATGAAAACTACATGGTGTTATAAGAGATGACTAGACTCTGTTGTCACTTACCCTGTGCTAAAAATTAGAACTTGTTTGCTTTATTAATCACATACTGAGTGCCAGTGGGAGGGTTTTTTTCTTGGTTTAGTCATAATAAATAATCACTGCTAAGCGAGTGGTGTTTCAAATGTCATGTTGGTGAAATCAAGTAACACCTAAGATCATCCTGTGGACAAATCTCATACTTGAAAAATACTGTCTGGTCATTCATGTGAAAGGAAAGTTGCTTGAATTGTATATACCGAAGCCCCTGAGTAGAAATGACTGGCCAGCAATACACACCAGTGTGTGAGAGGGAGAAGTTGAGGAGGCCCCAAGTGTCCATCAAGACTTCTCCAGAGGAGTTTGCTCCTCAACTGATTTTTCACCTCTCCATTAGTCTTTTGGTGTGGTGGTCATCAGTTCTGGAGGATTTCACCAACCTTGCTCGAATAGCAAGACTGTGAAAAGGTGCCTGGTTATGGGAAAAGCTGCTTATCAAAAATAACTACTGGACTAAGACTGGGGTGGGGGAGTGGTTGTGATTTTACATTATGGACAGGGAATACATGCTTACTAGAAGAACAGCTGGTCCACCTCAGATTCTAGGAAACATGTATTTTGAGAGGTTCCTATGTTAGAGTTTAATTTGCCTCTCCGTATTAGAGGGAATACTTCTTCAGACGTGCTCTTCTGTATATTTACTGGCTGACGTGCTGTAGGGTATTGTAAGCGCTCATAGGAATAGAATCTTACTTTCGGGAACATTCCCATCTTGCTGAGTTGCTTTAGTTATTTCTTCCTTTTCTTTCCTGAGAGATTATGGACATATTTGTTTCTGTTGTCTTTTGACTCTGCAATAAAGTAGTGACAGGTCTCTAATCCTCGAGGGACTGAAAGTCTAGTGGGGAGTGAAGAATTTACTCAGGAAGTGATGAATTCTGTGATACTGATTGTAGGTGTCCAATTTTGAAAAAAAAAGTTTTTAAAAAATACAGACAATCAGATACCTCTGAAAATGAACAAATGTTATTTTGTGTGTTTTCCCCTACACAGTGTAGGGGACCGTGTAGGGGAACATAAGGGACCATTTGTAATACTTAATTTGAGGAACATATTTGGTGTATATTCACACATTGCTACTGCTATGTTGTTTCAGTGATTGTAAGGCTCAGTCTCCTTCATGGTAATCTCTGAATTTTCATTTTAACTTCATCATTGAGTTGTCTGTCTTTTGATATTTTCATTTCTTTCCCCTTTTTATTTCTTTTTGTCATTGGTTTTGGATTAGGGGAGGTTCTGCTTAGCTTTTATAGCTGTCATCAACCAATGAGAAGTTGTATTTTCAACAGATAAATCAGCCAATCGCTTTTTCTTCAGCCCTTTTCAGCTATTTCTTCATAGCCAGAGATAGCTTTCACTACTTACAATTTTGTGTAGAGAAAGTTCTGTGTGATAGAAGGCACCAAGTATCCAGAATAGGAGTGTTGCTAAATCAGAATTGCAGCTCTGCAAGTAAGTATCAAAATATAAATTTAGCAGGCTGCAGCTTTGGTTTTTTAAATCCTCACCGGAGGGCATTTTTTTTTTCATTGCTCTTTGAGAGAATGGAAGTGGGAGAGAGAAACAGTGATGTGAGAGAGAAACACTGATTGGTTGCCTCCCATATGCGCCTAGACTGGGGATCCGACCACAACCCAGGTATGTGCCTTGACTGGAAATCGAACCCACAACTTCTAGGTTATGGGACAACGCTCCAACCACCTGAGCCACACTGGCCAGGGCAGGCTGCGGCTTTTTAATGACTCACTTTATGGCGTATGTCCGTGAAATACATTCTGTATAATCCACTTCTAGAACTTAACTTTTAGGAAACTACTAACTCACGCTTTTCTAATATATTTCTTAAATCTAAGAGGAGAAATGTGTAGATAGATTTCCTAAAGCATGTATCCTTCCAGAAATGTGATGGCCTTAACCCCTGCCAGTGGCCAAGGGCTCTGTGCTTGTATAATGAGAGAAGATGTGGTTGTGGCAAGCAATGGAATAGAGTCCTGGGAACATAGCTGCTTCAGTATTTCTGTCCTCATATTTCCATTGCCATTCTGCTAGCTCTGAAAGACCCTACAAGCTCTTTTTCCTCCTACCAAGGCTATTAACCAGTCTCATTCCTTACAATTTTGTTGCTTGGATTTTCATAGACAAGTAGGCTGGTAGATTTAAAAAATTATTTTAGCATTATTAACCTCTGGTCATATTTCCAGAACTTGTTCTGGAAATTTCTTCTGCAGTGGGCATTGCATTTTTAAAACGTTGGGCTTGTCATAGGGATTGTAGTGGGGGTGCTATTTGTACTGCTTGTAATTTTAAACCTATAGGACCACATAAAAGTATTAAGAGGGATAGCCTTTCTGAACTGTATAGTTCCCTTATTTTTGCATTTTCTGGAGAAAGGAAATGCTGCTACTACTACTCAGTATGATTGTAAGTTCTGTTAGGAAGAAGTGACTTGCTGTTACATTTGGAAGGGAAAAGGCCAGTAACGGGTTTTTCCCAATGCCATCTTTGGATGAGGACTCTTTTTCTTTCCTTTCCTAATGTAATAAATATATTCCTGAAAAGTTTGACATGTATTGAGTTATAGAAAATGTTTCCAAAGCATTGATAATCTTTTTAAGTTAAGACATGGTAGTGAGTCCTTTTATAAATGAATTGTATGCTTTGAATTGTATAAACATACAGTGAATTAAACTGAGTATATTTATTAACAAGGGAACATGGGCTGATTTTTTAAAAAGTTAATTACAAATGGATTCTTATAGGTGAGTTTTAGGCTGAATTCTAAAGGAACAGCAAACGTAGGTGGGCTAAGTTAGTAGGGTTAGTGAGAAAATTGGTGGAGGGTGTAAAAGTGATCAAGTTGGTTCTTCAGTATAATAGTCACTGTGCAGCGGTAGTCACTGGCTTTTACCTTGGTTCCACATGAAGACATAAGGGTTTACTAGTACCCTGCCCTTTACTAGACTAGAAATTGGTCATGGGTCTTTACATAGTTCCCACCTTATTATGTGGACTCAGTAGCTTAGATTGTAAGAAATGGTAATGAGAAAGTAGAACATTTTTCTGCATTTGAGGACTCAAGGGCACAGGGCAAGGAGAAGCTCGAAGCTTTCAGTTATATATCGCTCTTTCTAGCTCTGGCTTTCCTTTGAAGGGCTATGGGTTTTATTTTAGAGGGAATGTACTTGTCCTGTCTCAAGCCAGCAGTGATATGTGGCCTCTAATGAGTATACCTGAGGAGAGAGCTTTGGTTGTCACACTGGAGGCTATGTCAGGGCTGTCCTCCACTTATAAACTAGGGATTGCTTCTGTTTGCTTTGCGTGCTTTGGGTTTTCTCTCTGTTTTCCCTAAGCTAATTCTGTACAAAAAAAAAATACTCTTTAGTTGTTTTTATAAATTGCTTGCCATTAATGCCTGATAATATGCAGTAAAATAAGGGTTCTGCGTACCATTATGTATGTCAAATATTACAAACTTTAAGGTTCTTTTGAAATTATAATACTAAACTCAGTTCACTTTTGCTTAGCCTTCACAGTTGTTGATCACATAGCATGGTCATCCACTCACAGCTTAAAAAAATACAGGGAGCATCGGAGATAATGGGTAAAGTAAAATTTTGATGTTTTTAAAATAGCACCTAATCTGTGAAAGTTGGTTTGAATGATTGTTTGTATGGGAGGGAGAAGGTGGGTGGCACTGGAGGGGTGGGGGTGGGTATTGGGAAAATAGCATGCACCATGTGAAATGATGACAGATAGCATCTAGGCTGAGGTTTTCAGTGTCACTGCTACAATGTAAGTCTAAGTCCGTTTCAGAGAAGGCAGGACCATAAAATGGCAGTGCTGGGATTTACAGTGGTGCTTATTTTTCCCTCCCAGTAGATTGAAGGGGATTTGGAGGATAGCAGTATTTGAGTATTGTTTGGACAGGAGCCTTCTTTTTAGAGTGTTCACATTGCCTGAGTGGAACTGCCTCAGTACCACCTTAGGCTTTGTTACATTGCTGAAAGACCTCGAGAGGAAGAATATGTATTCCAGTTTTTACTGTACACCTGTGATTCAGGTGTTCCCAAACATAGGTTATAATTCATGCAACCTAGGAAGGGGTTGAACGAAAAGGTAAGAGGTTAAGACAGTTGTTACTCTAAAGTGAGTTGCTTTAAATGAAGAACACTGCCTGCTACAGTTCTAAATCAAGTTTTTAATTTGAAAAATTTAGCATTGTAGTTATATACACAGTCTAGTGAATTATTGAGGAGGTTATAGAGCAGAGAGACATCCACGTGTTTATGGGAAGGACATTTTGCTGTTGTTAATGCAAATAACTTGACCTGATCTCTGCTGATTATTTAAAAATTTTTAAAATTTTTCATTGTAATTGATTTTTAGAGAGAGAAAGGAAGAGAGTGAGAGAGAGAGAGAGAGAGAGAGAGAGAGATTGGCATCAATTTTTTGTTCCACTTATTTATGCATTCATGGTTGATTCTTGTATGTGCCCTGACCAAGAATTGAACCCACAACCTTGTTGTAGCAGGACAATGCTCTAACCAACTGAGCTACCTGGCCATGGCTATTTTTTAACTTTTTTCCCTTTCTTTTCTTTTTTACTTTGTTTACACACTAAAAAGCTGGATGAAAGGAAAAATCACTTAAGAAATCAGGTTTTACCCCCCAAATGTTCTTCCTCAACTTTGCTATTCCACTACATGAAAGCATTTGTCAAAGCCAAATAGGATTTACTTACTATTCTCCAAATCTTTCTGCCTCTGTAAGGTTTGTCAAAGATATTACTCCAGTTTGGAATATGCTTTTCTTTTTGTTTCTATGGTCTAAGTCCTCTCTTTCTTCAAATTTTGGTTTCTAACTGAAACCTTTTCTAACCTCTCCAGTCCTTGGTGGCCATTATAGTCTTAGAATTCCTAAGGACTACTGTTGGAAACATCCATTTGGCACTTGGATCATGCTACATGGTATTATTACTTCCTACTTCACTTGAATGTCCTGTTTCTCTAGCAAAATCATGGGCTCCTTGAGGGTAGAGAGCTTGTCTTCTCTGCCTCTTTGTAACCCATCGTCCACCACAAAAGATGTGTTCACAAATAGGCTTGATTCTGATTTTGATCCCCTGTTAATATAACAGTGCAATTGTTTTTTCTTAATTTAGGTTATTTTTATATGAACATATGCCCAGAACACCCAAAGATAAAAAAACACATTGAATGACTAAAACAATTCCTTCTATTAGAAGATTTGGTTCTTATTTGTTCCCTGTTGATTGTAGTCCCTCCCTCCCTAGCACACTTTTTCTTTTTTCTTTAATGGGCACTGTTCTACCTAGTTTTGAAAAACATGGTTTGGGCCAGATATGTTCACAGAAACCAAAATTACTGATATTTTTATTAAAAATTTTTTTCGTTGGTTTAGGTAAATTATACTTTCATGCCATAAGCCCAAATTTATTAAATACTATATAGACATGGTAATGTAACCAAATTATTTTAAAATGTTAAAGTCTCCTGAATAAAACTTAAAAAATACTAATAAACAGATACTTAGTGCTAGTTCCTCTCAGAGTATTTCTGTGTCTCAAATTATTAGTTTTATTATTTCATTGTTTTAAAAGTTTCTATAATGTATAGGCTGATTTTTGATAGCTGTGTTTATTGTGTTTACTACAGTTATCAAATGTATATAGAACAACCACTTATGTGCAGTGAGAAGGCATTTTAAATACTCTTCAACATTTATAGAAACTGATTTCTTTTAAAGCTCATCAGGGATGTTTGCTAAATTTATATTTGGAATTGTTCATATTTTAGCTGACAGCTGTGTCTTCGGGGCACATGTTTTAATATTAGATTTAATGTGATTTCTGAAGCAAAAACAGTCACCCTAGTTAATGAAATGTTAATTCTTGATTTTATTCTGAGGCCTGGCTTATAGTCGTGAGCCATTAGTGTGACAGAGCACTGAAACTCTGCGCTGCTGAGAGGCTTAGCGACTTCTCGCAGGGGGACTCCTAGCTATGGAAGGTGGTTTTTTCCCTCCACTTAGAAAGTTTATTTCATCTTTAAATTTCTTAGCGTAATGTGGGCACAGATTTCAAATAAAATGTTTCTTTCTTGTAAGCCAGGAAGCAAATAGCCTGTAGTACAGTATTGCCATTCTCATATCAGCTTATCATCGTATCATTCTGACAGGAGCTTAAGGCCCTCACCGAAGTCTGAAGGAAATAATATGTTTATAAAAAAAACATTTTTTAAAATCCCAGTTGGCCCAAGGAGCACTAGCTTCCAGAGCTCCAGCCTTGAACTTTTACCTATGGTTGGTCGTATTCTTCTTTACCATTACACACTTGCTAAGTCAGTGTTTAGAAAAATGAAACACCCTGATTTTGTTCACTTTTGTTTTCATATACAACAATCTTTACAGTCAACATGTACTTCTACATGCTGTATTGAAATTGCTGGCAGAGTCTGTTCTATACAAACTGAACAATCTGGCCCCTTGTTTTATTTGTAAAGGTTCAATGTATCTATGCCTGCCTACTTCAATCTGCAAGGGAGTGTCAGAAAGGCCCCGCATTCGCCGAGCCGTGAGTTATTGCTAACTTTTCAGATGTGTTAATGAATGTGGAACAAAAGCAGTTGTGTTTAAAGAAAAGAGGATCATCAAAATAACCTTTATTATAGTAGCAGGCGTTAACACTAAATGAATTATTCCAAATTGTGGTGTCAAAAATAACCTACTTTAAACTAGAAAATAGCCTCTAGAAAACCTATTGTTGAACTGCTCTGAAGCTACCATTTTAGCTATAAATCACTGTTCTTAGAAATATATATTTCCTGGTTACAAATCAGAATGTTCTTTAAGTCTTTTTAACCAAGTTAAAACAATTTGAACAAAATCTTACCCCACCTAAAAATGATAGTATTTAGTTGACTTTGAGTTAAACTCTTCAAAATAAGATCATGTAAAGGGGGTAAAGTTTTAACTTTTTTTATAATTCACATATGAAAACCCAAAATCAATTCAAGTAATTGAATCACTTCCTAGAGGAAAGTTTTTGGTGCTCCAGGCATCATGGGAAGTACAGCAGCATTAACAGTCTATTTTGGTACCAGTAGTTCTCGCTTCAGTGATTCACAGTAGGTTTTCATTCAATGATGGCATCAATTTAAGGCTAAAA
This sequence comes from Carollia perspicillata, assembly GCA_004027735.1. NCBI lineage: Eukaryota > Metazoa > Chordata > Mammalia > Chiroptera > Phyllostomidae > Carollia > Carollia perspicillata. Next base: position 24,664 of record PVKM010000308.1, on the reverse strand, counting down.
TAAAACACCTTCATTTTTTAGGGCTTTCACTCTACATAACATTGTTAAGAGGTTTTCTCCTCCCCCTAAAGAGATTCTAAGCAAAAAATATATATATGCTGTCATCTATATTTTATTATTAGTTAGATTTTTTTTTCCTTGGAATCTGTAAATTTTTTAGTAGATAGGCTTCATTAGCAGGTTGGATGCTCCTATTGCTTAGGCATTGTGTTGTGTGAAGACTGAATGAATTTAAATGTATCCAGTTAGGCCATATATCTATATATATATAGCACAGGCTACATAAAACTTGGAGATGTGGGACCTTTGGAGGCATTACAGTTAACTTTTCATTTAGGCAATGTGCCTTTATTTGACTGGTGTGTAAGTCCTTCTTCCAGGTTTGTACGCTCTTAAACACATTTATTCTACCCTCTCTAACTCCTCCCAGCAGCAAAAGGGAGACACTTCAGCTGGAACAAAATAGTGGAAGAAATGTCGTCTGGGGTTCAGTGGGGATTCGCAGTGTGTATGCAATGTTTGCAAGATTACTTTTTATGTTTTTTAATTAATGTAAATAAATAAATCAATGCTTAGTGTCAAGTAGGGAACATGTACCAGTAGAGCTCTCCTAGTGGGTCTGCTGCAAGCCGCTTAACCTCTCCAGGCCACAGTTTCCTCGTCTGCAATGTGAAGGATTTGGACTCAGTAATCATTAAGGTCCATTCCTGCTCTTAAGTCCTATGCTTTTCTGAATTACTTTGTTTAACAGATTGAATGCATTGCTTTCCCACTTTGACTATTTGAATTACATGTGCAGTACACCTACTGCAACTGCATGTTGTCTAAAATAGTTTTTCTATAAGATACCACATAAAGAACTAATCTCTCTTGAGCTGATTTATAAATGTGTGTGTATAGCCACACATTAAAAGCTAGTGATAGTAGGGCTTTCAGAAAATAAACATTTTTCAGTTGTCTAACCTTGAATGTTACTAATTTTCCTATATTACAGGAGATACTACTCGTCAACGAATCAAATTCAGTGATGACAGAGTGTGCAAGAGTCACCTTCTCAACTGTTGCCCCCATGATGTCCTCTCTGGGACTGTACGTATTTATTAAATCTATCATTTGATTATTGTCATGCTATAAAAATGAACTACTTGGTGGAAAGTCTTAATTCCCTGTCAAATAATTATGCAATGACTTTTTTAAACACTGCTGGTAGAGGAGAGATTTGCATCCCTTATTTGTTTGTTTGTTTGTTTGTTTGTGTTGGTGGTTTCAATCTGCAATAATGGGATTCCTCATAAAATTAATTGCTGTGCTTTGCTTTATAAATTTTTTTCCATTCCTCAGCAGTTTTTAAACAAGCATTTCTTACTTGGAATATAGACACGGTTATTAAATAGCAGTTGCACTTTTAGCTCAGAAATAATACAGATGACATAAATAATAGTTTTCTTGACTGTTGAGCAGAGCAGACTTTTATACAAAACCCCATATGTTTTTCTTAAAATTTGTGCACATTTATAGTGTGGAAATCATTGTGGGGAAAATGTATTAGTAAATACTTAAATTCACACAGCTCAGTTTGCAAATAGTGTTGTCATTTAAAATTCATTTACTGAATGCTAATGTAAAACTCACTTAATTTAGATTCTGTATCTAATGATGTTGGGCAATCTTAGAGTGTGATCATTTTACTTTGGAAGTTAATCCACTTGATGGTGGGCCTATTTAAATGGAACAAAGGATTCAGTTCCCTGTGGTTTGGGTTCGTTTGAAATGATCACATAGTGCAAGAGGTTCCCTTCACTGACTGCATCTGATGGTGGAGGAGGACTAGTGGGGGCTGAACATTTACTTGATTTCTGACTTTGATTTTCAGAGGTAATGAATTCCGTTACTTACAGATGTCTAAATGAGTGGTTTCTTCTTTTTTTAAAATTTAATCTTTTTTGTGTTTTTTTCCATTACCATCTAGTCCCCTTGGAGTGATTTCTTCTTGACAGGAAGAGTTAAATCCTCAAACAGATAGGTGTCAAGATATATAAAATAGAAAACACCTCTTTTTCAGTAGGAAAGACTGTTGAAACTTACGTTAAAATGAAAAAAGAGTCTATATTAAAATACACACATATATATAATATTAAATTTTCTTGAAAATTTTTCCTTCTTTCATCTTTTTAGAGAGAGGGGGAAGAAACATCAATTGGTTGCCTCTTTTTTTTTTTTTTAAAGATTTTATTTATTTATTTTTAGATGGGAAGGGAGGGAGTAAAAGAGGGAGAGAAACATCCATGTGTGGTTGCTTCTTGCACGCCCCCTACTGGGGACCTGGCCCGGAACCCAGGCGTGTGCCCCGGCTGGGAATCGAATAGGCGACCCTTTGGTTCTTAGGCCACCACTCAATCCACTGAGCCATACCGGCCAGGGCAGTTGGTTTCCTCTCTTACTTACCCCTACTGGGGATGAAACCTGCAATCTAGGCATGTGCCCTTACCAGGAATTGAACCTGTGACCTTTCAGTTTATGGGATGACACTCGAACCAACTGAGCCACACTGGCCAGGGCTGTATGTAGTTTTTTAAAAGTGTAGTACCAGAAGGAAAGAAATCCAGTTTCTGAGCACTTGAATTGGTACTATGAAAGATAATGAACCCTCCTCTCTACCCTTTAGTTTCCATAGTTGAAGTGTTTTCTACTATATAATTGAAGCCTGTAAAATCTATAATTATCTGTAATATACTTTGGTTCTCCCTATTTTCTATTCAGTTTAACAGTTAAAGTCATTTACTGGCTAAATTATTACTTCAACTAAATTTTGAGAACAAAATTAACAGTAGCATAATTTAGGTTTTTGTTTTTGCGTTAAAAAAATACCTAAAACCAACCCTAGGAAGACTTGAACGTATTATATTAATCAGGTATGGCATTAACAGAAATGTGACATCACAGTTGTGCTTTACATTTTCACGGTGCATGTAATGTAGTAATGCTCATGTATTTCTTAAAACAATTCTGTAAGGTGTATGATCCATGATTAGCCTTAATGATGGTGACTCATGGAAAATCATTCCGTGTTGTTGATTTAAAGTAAAACTGGGACCAAGCCTGAATTTTCTGAGGTGTAGTATTATTATTCAACATATTTTCTGACTTACAGGGAATATTCTTCATCCTGTTAAATAAAAATGATGGATGGTTGATCTCGGATGTTCCTCGTAAAATTCTTGCTGTTGAATTTATAAGATTCACAGTTTTAAAATTTTAGCGTCTCTGAAATACCCATCTTACATTGTTGATAGCAAAATAGTATCTTAATTGACAACATTTTCCTCATGATAGAGAATTTCATGATGTGGCTTAAGATTGATCCTGTGGATTACAGGAAAACCAGTGATTAAGGAGAACCCTTTTAAAGGCATTTGTCAGGGAAACTTTGGATGAGAAATATGTTCCTTTCATCAGTCTAATAGAGAAGAGATTGTTACATGCAAGGATGCAATTTAGAAGTTGTGAAGCTCTTTCAGAATTGAAACATTTTATTGACTGGCTATATAGGACTTTGTGAAATTCCAGGGTTGTCATAGAGTAGTGTCCTTGAGAACTTAAAACCATCCATAGTGTGACTTTCTTATGATCCTTATTACTGAAGGGGGGGGCTATTTATCTTACATGCAAATGGCTTGTAATTATAGAGCTATGCCTTCTTGAACATCCAGTCTCTGTAGAACAAATGCGCTTTTTTGGCACAGTTAGTATCTGTTTATCTTGAAGATGTCTATTTTTTTTCTTTTACATAGTAAAGGATAAAGAGAACTGGAATTTAACTGTTGATTTTGTAATGTGTTTTCTTTATTGTATAACTAAAGCTTGCCCTTTAGTTTTGTTCCTTAAATCTGTCATTTCCAGCAGAATATGATTCAGCAATATTCTATATTACTTAGCAGAATACATAGAAATGTATCCCCTGGCTTTATTCATTATAAGTGGTTGAACTTTATATCAAGCACTTGGAGATGGAGAGTGTGATTTCTAAAAATGTACTCACTGACATTTAGTATGGAATATTTTTGGAATTAAGTTTGATGAAAATGCCCTTATAACATTTTACCTTTTATTAATCTGATACTCTGTTATAACTAATTTTTTAGCTAGTAAATTATTCAGAGGAGGAAAAATGTAGAGCAAAGGATGAAAATAAGTGTGCATGTAAATATTTGTCTTTGGATTATGATTTTTATAAGAAGCATGAATATTTTTTTGTAACTTAGGAAGTTACTGTTTTTCAAAGGCTTGAATCGTTTCCCTGTTCATCCCAAATATTCTCTTCAGTTCCGCTTTCTTCCCCTTGTCCCACTTGGTTTCTTCCTGTTCTATTCATTCCCTTTCAGATTTAGGCAGAACAAAAACGAGTTGTTTTTGTTTCGCCTGAGACCGAGTTGTCCTCCTTCTCTCCTCTAACACATTACTTCTGGCACACATCTTCCCTCAGGAAAGATAAGTATAATAAAGTGCTTAAAAGTCTTTCCATCTGGTTCCTAGTGATCTGGGGAAAAGATATGTAATAGTAATAATTTATAGAAGGCTTTAATGCAGAGAGAGTAACAAAATCTTGAAATTAAAATCTGCAGAGACGGAAACGTATGCTCTCATAAAGTGCCTGTCCTAAGTTCAGAAATGGCCCTGCTAGTTTTATCATAGGCACCATCGGAATATAATTCAAGCGTCGACAGGTCAGCATGTCTTCTTGCTGACCTGTGAGGTCATCATCATTTCGTAGATGGGAAAATTTAAGGCTTAGAGAAATTGTGTTGGCCACATGTCTCATAGTTAAAGAGTCACAGTATATTATGTTATATAGGAATCTCAGAGTAATTTAAATCTAGATATTTTTAAAAATGTTTTTTGTTGTTATTTTTTTTTACATGACAGTTACCTAGTGTGGTGACTTTTAAATGTTTCTGAAATGTCTTGGAGGCATTACATATATTAAGGACATGGGGATAGGCCAGTTTTTCTATTTCAACTAGATTTTGCACATTTTAAATATAGAAAGTTTCCATGAAATTTTATTTTAATAAAGAGATTCTGCTTAGGAAGAGAATTTAAATTAAAGAACTCATACTGAGAAATACTTAGGGACAGGGAGAAAGTAAAAATGTTATTTCCCTTTTGGAAGTGATTGGATGAGATGTTATTGTCAAAAATTCTGACTGAGCTGATTTTATGGTGCCCTAATAGGTTCTAGGTTTTATCCAAACTGCAATTTTTACTAATTGAAACTCCTTTATTGCTTCTCTAACTCTTTCTTTTAAGGCCTGGTCTAAAATCAGTTACTTGGGTGCATACAAACCTGAACTTTAAAACTGCTGAAGCCTCTTTGATAATACATATGTAAAAGAGCCATGAAAGTGTGGAGAAGCAGAATAAATGATAAGAAGTAAACCTGCACAAAATGTTCTCAACCAGCCACTAGAATGTAAGTTCCATCATGAGGGCAGGGACACTGTTTTGTTCCCAGTGCTATGTCCATATGCCCAGCATCCAGAGCAGTGTCCCCTCTGTTGTGTTGAATGAATAATTGGTCTACCCAAAAGTAGAATGCTAAATAAATAAGCCTGTTTCAAAACTAACTTTGGTTTAAAAACATTAATAATTGTTAGTGGGAAATGTGTTGCCTTTTAACAGATAAGGAACTGGAGAGTGCCTTGGTTTTATTGAGTTGCTTACTGATATATGGCAGCAGTGGTTTCATATAGAGGTATGAAAAAATTAGTCTGTAGATCAGGGGTGTCAAACTTATTTTCATCAGAGGGCCACGTCAGCTTTGAGGTTGCCTTCAAAGTGCTGAATGTCGAGCTCCTTGCCCCTAGTTAAGGAGCAGTTACATTCATACATTCCTAAAATTACATTCAGCCCTTTGAAGGCAACTGTGAGGCTGATGTGGCCCCCAGTGAAAATGAGTTTGACACCCCTGCTGTAGATGTTTTAAACTTTATCTCTTCCTCAGAAATGCTTTGTTTTGAGCTATCTTTTAAAAAAGATTTTATTTATTTATCTTTTAAGAGAGTGGGGAAGCGAGGGAGAGAAATGTTGATGTGCTAGAGAGGTACATCCATCAGTTGTTGCCTCTTGCATGCCCCTAACAGGGAACTTGGTCCACAACCCAGGCGTGTGCCCTGACTGGGAATCAAACTGGTGATCTTGGGGTTCACAAACCAGCACTCAGTCCACTGAGCCATACTAGCCAGGACTATTGTGGGCTCTTTTTTAATAAGTGTTTTTAGCATTAGCCCAGATTGATGGCAATTTTAAGATTTATATCACAGCCAATTTGTAGAGTTTCTCAATTAGCAAAATGCCAGTTAACACAGGTTTTATAAGATTTGGGTTTTGAAGTATATTATGTTCTTTTAATTAAGCAGATTTACATTTTATTCTTCTCAGTCTATTACAAAAATAAGTATTTCTTTAACAAGCATTTCTAGAGACTTCCTAAACCCAAATCATATTTGGGGCCTAGGAAATCAGAGGCACATTAAAGGTTTCCTAGTGAATAATTAAAACTACTGTTAAACTTGAAAAACCAAGCCCTGGATGTAATTTGGAGCATTCTTGGCAAATTGGTAGATTAATGCCCAGTTTGGGGCACAGTGCTCTGGTGAAATAACCTTTTTCTGTTGTTCTGAATAGTCATTTTTAAAAAGATTTTATTTATGTGTTGTTAGAGAGGAAAGGAGGGAGAAGAAGAGGGAGAGAAACATTAATGTGTTTTAATCGGTTGTCTCTCACATGCCTCCACCCGGGGACCTGGCTGGCAACCCAGGCATATGTGCCCTGAGCAGGAATGAAACTGGTGACCTTTTGGTTTGTGGGACAACACCCAGTTCACTGAGTCATACCAGTTAGGGTGGTGATTATTTTTTTAAAAGTTACTCAGAGACTGTATATTCTAGAATCTTGTATGTCTCCAGTTGAGGTTGGTCAGCATCTATAAGTAAAAGTAGAGTTGTATGATGAACTTCATGTACCCACACACCAACTTCAGTAAATATTTTACACATAGCTACCTCATTTAATTTATAATCATTTAATGTCCTTTTCATCCTTTTGTTAGGTTTTAAGAACAGATCTTAAACCTTGGATCTATTATTTCAGATGACGTTTGAAATAATAGAAAGTAGCAAAGACCAGTTACTCCCAAGCAAATAGATTGAGCTCTGGAAGTCATCCTTGCAGCTTGGTTAATAATGTATTTCACTGTCCCATTTGTTACAACTCTCAGTAAGTGCTTATTACCTGAGAACAAGGCGTCATCTTCTTAGTAGTCCCTGAGCTCTTCAGATGTTTTTTAGAGATATGCACAGTTTTGTAAACTTCATTTTAACAAGTCTGAGGAAACTAGTGTGTTCTCTGAGGCTATTCATTGAAAAAGGGAGGGTGGAGTTATAAATGCATCATTTAGAGGATGTAGACAATGACCACAGAGGAGAGCAAACACATGGTAATAAATGAACACTTGAAAAAAATTTTTTTATTGTATAGGTGATTAACCACAGACATCAAGGAAAATCACAGATTCTCTATAACCGGAAATACGAGTTCTACCCTGATGTGCAAGTGGCAAGACCAAATGACCTCGTACAGTCCTCTCTAGTTTGATGATTCTTACTCATTAAGGGAACTTTTTAAAGCATTTGGTGGTTTACTTTGACCTGTATAGAATATAGGATAATACATCTTGAATATATATCATCCCATAGACTTTTTTAGGACTCTAGGATAAAAAATTACACACACACACATACTTGGATAATATAATTTGTAAATTTTCCAAATTTAGATAGGTTTTTGTCTTTCTTTATGGTATTTAGTTTAATGATGCTTGTAGTTAGTGACATTTAAGCATACTGGAATTACCTGTATTTTGCTGTGCATAATGCACACCCATGGTTTTTGTGCACATTATACATGGGATTATTATACCCATAATATGTAATAATTATACATGGCAAAATACGGTAAGCACAGGAAGAAATAGAAAAGGGGGAGCGAGATATGTTAGTTTAATGATGATTGAATGGAGAAAGTAAAGTGAATTCACAGAAAGAAAAAAAAAAAATGCCCTTCAAGAACTGATTTAGCCCTGGCAAGGTAGCTCAGTTGGTTAGAGTGTTGTCCTGATTTGCCAGGTTTGCAAGTTTGATCCCCAGTCAGAGCACATACAAAAACCAACCAGTGAATGCATAAATAAATGGAACAACAAATCGAGGTCTCTGTCTCTCTCTCTCTCAAATCAATCAATACAAATTTTTTCTAGTGATTTTTTTTTCCCATCTCTCTGGGAGTGATGCAGATTGCTGCCATCAGCATGCATCCTTTCATTCACTGAGGACCTGTTTGCCGTCTGCTGTGCTGGGGATACTGAAATGAACCCAGGTTTCTGCTTTAGTGATGGGAGCATACATGCTAATGTGGGAGATACGCGACCCAGTGTGAAAGGAAATAATGTGATTTTAGTTACAACAAAAAAGCGCGGCTGGGTAATGTTTATAGTCTGGGACAGTGAGCAAGCAGATGCTTTGGCACGGTGGTTAGAGAACATTTTGACGAAATGATATTTAAAGAGATTTAAATATTAAGAAAAGAAGCCAGTCATTCCTGAGTGGGGATGAACTACTATATGTTGCTTCCACACAGAATGGTGGTTTCCTATCATGTATATGATCAAAAATCTAAAACCCTTGATCTACCAGTCTACCTCTCCCTTGAGTGAATAAATCAATTTGGTCCTCTCTTTCGACCAGACTGATTTATTCCTTGTTTCACTACTTACCTTTCCAGTATGCTTTGCATTTTTTCCTACCCTTTTACCTCTGCCCCCTTTCTCCTTTACAGATTTAAATTCTGCCTGGCTTACTACACATAATTGCCTGAGCCTATAGCAGTTTAGCCTCTGAATCCCATGTAGCACCTGTCCTTCATACTAGTGAATAGGCACTTGTTACTTTATCCTGTGTATGCATTCCCCTGCCACACACACACACACACTTACTCCCTCTCTCTCTCCCCCCCCCCACACACACACATCTCCTCTCCCCCTGCCCCTTAGTTAGGTGGTATGATCTTAGTGGGGAGAGGCCTTTTATTTTAATTTTGTGTAGATATCTTTGCATATCTAAGGTTTGAAATAACAAAAGTATTTCTTGCCATATCCTTTTTTTCTATTTTGTTAGTTTGTTCACTAGATTCCACATGTAAGTGAAATCATATGGTACTTGTCTTTTTCTCACTGGCTTATTTCACTTAGCATAATAATCTCCAGGTACATCCATGCTATCACAAAAGGTAAGATTTCCTTCTTTTTTATGGCCGAGTAGTATTCCATTGTATAAAAATACCACAGTGTTTCTGTCCACATGTCTACTGATGGACACTTGGGCTGCTTCCAGATCTTGGCTATTGTAAATAACACTGCAATGAGCATAGGGGTGTGTGTATTCTTTCAAATTAGTGTTTTCTGGTTTCTTGAGATATATTCCGAGAAGTGGAATCACTAGGTCAAAGGCACATCCATTTTTAACTTTTTGAGGAAATTCCATACTGTTTTCCACAGTAGCTGCACAAGTCTTCATTCCACTAACAGTGTGCAAGGTTTCCTGCTGTATTTAAAATATATGTATATATATTTTTAAAGGAAGTTTATTTTTTCTTTTTAAATATTTTATTTATTTATTTTTAGAGAGAGGGGAAGGAAGGAGAAAGAGGGAGAGAAACATCAATGTGTGGTTGCCTCTCATGTGTCCCCTACCAGGGACCTGGCCTGCAACCCAGGCATGTGCCCTGACTGGGAATGGAAGTGTTGATCCTTTGGTTTGCAGGCCAGCGCTCAATCCACTGAGCCTCACCAGCCAGGGCAAGATTTTATTTACTTTTTGAGAGAGGGGAAGAGAGAGAAGGAGGGAGAGAAACATCAGTGCATGAGAGATGCATCAGTTGGTTGCCTCTCATGTGCCCCCAACTGTGGACCTGGCCCACAACCCAGGCTTGTGCCCTGGCTGGGAATTGAACCGGCGATCTTTCGATTCACAGGTTGGCACTCAATCCACTGAGCCACACCACTCAGGGTTATATTTAAAAAGTATTAATAAAATGTAAAACAACTTTATCTTTCTTTATCCACCCAGGGAAAAATAGAGATGGAGTTGGAACATACTCCTGGAAATGGGAGTTAAAAATTTGGGAAGTGGTAGAAAAGCAGGAATCATTCTCTGCATGCATAGTCCGCCCAGTCTTCTTCACCCATCATTTAATTTTTATTTTATTCTATTTAGACAATGGTGGCATAACTGAAATTTATACCCAGGTTTTGTTATTTCAAGGCTTTTTTCATACTGTAGTAAGCTTTCTCTTGTACTAGGTTTTGAAGCAGGCATTGAACCTGGATGGAAGAGAGATTTTATAAATATGAGGAAGGAAGGAAGTGAAAGTTCAAGAAATGAAGATCAGAGTGTAGAGATGATTTGTGATTTAGAGAAGAGCATTGGCATTGGAATGGTTTACAGATGCGTTTAGATGCTGGGCCAGGGGTTTGTATTTCCTGTCCTCTCTTTAATGCTGTCATGGTTTTTCCACCTTTCCTTCAACTGGTGTGTACTCCTTCTAATACTACTATCTGTTTTTATATTTCTTGCTCTTTATGCTGTACCTAGATTATTAATTATCATGATATTTTGATGTCTTTCACCTTTTTCTTTTACTTGAGGCTCTTAAAATAATGAAAGAAAATGTTATAAAAAGACAAATGGGAAGAATTGTTATTTTAAACAACTAGGGAGTATAAATAAATAAGTGGAAGAATTAAAAGCCAGGTTAAATGAAAAGAGAACTATTGTTCTGATGAAGGTGGTTTAAAAAAATGTTAAATAAAATTACCAAGGAGCATGGAGTTTGTTTTAAAATTTTAAGAATGATGAAAGTTGTTATTTACACTAAAAAAAAATATATATATATATATATATATTTATTTATTTATAGAGAGAGGGGTGGGGAAGGGAATGAGAAAGAAAGGAAGAGAAACATCAATGTGTGGTTGCCTCTCAGACACCCCGTACTGGGGGTGCAACTTGAGTCACAACCTAGGCATGTGCCCTGACTGGGAATGAAACCAGCGACCCTTTGGTTCACAGGCCAGTGCTTAAGCCACTCAGCCACGCCAGCCAGGCTTATTACTTACATTATTAAGAAATTTCATAGAAATTTTATTCTTCTTTACCTTCTCCCACATTACTGTATCTTGCCATGTGTAATGTGTACTTTTTTGCTCAAATTTTTGAGGAAAAAATAAGGATGCGCATGATACAGGGGTTAGTGCTAATTCCCATTATGCACGGGAATTAGCGCTAAAGCATGGGTGTGCATTATGCACAGGAGCACATTATACAGGGTGAAATACGGTAAATTTTTCTTTGGTGGTGCCCTGTGATCTTTCAGGTGATGGTGTTTTTTAGAAATAGTCTTCACTATCTCCTTTATCAATTAATAAATTGACCCATGAGGTCAGAGTGTGCAGCTACTATGTGATTTGTTAATGAGGGTCTCCTAGAAAAATACTTGAGCTATAACTCCAAGGAGGAATATGTAAAATCAAATTCAACATGTTCAGAACAAAACATTTTACTTCACATGCCAACTCTCCCATTTGATTTAATCAGTTCTCTTGGTGGCATCGTTGTTTGCTCATGTTTGAAATATTTGAAGCCTTGATAAAGATTCTCGACCTTTTCTTCCACACTTAATTTCCATTTCATTAAAACCTGTTGAGTGAGAGTCATTATGTTACTGAGAGTTGAGCTGTGTGAAAGACTGGGTACAAGTTTTTCTCTGCTCTCACTAGTGTGGGATCTTGTGACTTCTCTGGACTTGATTTCCGTATTTGTACGAAGGTACTGACGGAATTCATGATTTTAGAGGTCCTTCCCATCCTTAAAATGCCTTTAGTGTTCTCTTCTACCTCCATCACCTTCTTTCTCTTTCCTTTTCTATTTGACCCTATGGCTGTGTTTCTGGTTTGTCACAGTAAGTTCTGCCCTTGCTCTCTTTCTTGTCAGTCCATCCGGTAGTATGGTGTTAATGGTTCTAAAACACAGATTTTACCATGCCATAAAATGTCTGTCATTCTGTCGAAGTAGGCAAGCATTCTGCACGTGTTGATTCACATTCCACGTCTTCCGCGGTCCAGTCCCAGTCGGCAGCGAGGCCCACGCAGCAGCCCTGCGGTGCCTGAGAGGGGTGTCCAGAGACATTAGTGTTTCTGGGTTAAACTGGTAACGAGAAGCGAAGGGTCTTTTTCCTCCGACTGACTTCATTTAGTGTAATACTCCATCCGTGTTGCAAATGGCAGTATTTCATGTTGTATGACTAAGTAGTACAGTATTTCATTGTATTTATGTACCACATCTTGTTTTAAGATACTTATTTATTTATTAATTTTTATTGTTGTGCGATTATAGTTGTCCCCATTTTCTCCTCACTGCTCTCCCCCACCCTCCCCACCCCCACCTATATTTATTCAGTCTTTTTTATTCAGTCATCCACTGAAGGGCACTTAGGTTGTTTCCATGACTTGACCACCATGAACAATGCTGCAGTGAACATAGAGATATGTATTATACACAAATATTTTGAAATTTTTCAAGTAGGTACCCAGAAGAGGCGTTGCTGGGTCACATGGTAGTTCTCCTTTTAATTTTTTGAGGCACTTCCGTACTGTTTTCCACAGTGGCTGCGCCAGGTTACATTCCCACCAGCAATGTGGGAGGGTTCCGTTACTTTCCACATCCTCTCCAACCTTACTTCTTGTCTTAATAATAGCCATTCTAACAGGTATTAGGTAGTGTCTCAGTGTGGTTTGGGTTTGCATTCCCTGTAATTAGTTATGTTGAGCATCTTTCCATGTATCTGTTGACCATTTCTGTGTTTTTGGAAAAATTATCTATTCAGGCCCTCTGCCCATTTTTTAATCAAAATGTTTGTTTATTGTTGTTGAGTTGTATGAGTTCTTCATATATTTTGGATATTAGCTCCCCGTCGGACGTATTGTTTCCAAGTGTCTTCTCTCATTTGCTTGGTTCCTTTTTTTGTTGTTGTTGATGGTTTCATTTTCTGTGTACAGGCTTTTTAGTTTGATGTAGTCCCATGTATTTATATATTTTTTTTTGAAGTGAAATAAGTCAGATGGGAAAGGATAAAAGCAACAAATGAATAAACTAAAAAACCCTCGTAGATAAAGACAACAGAATGATGGTTGCCAGAGGGAACGGGGTGTAGCTGGAGGACGAAGAGGGTAAGGGGGTCAAACACCAGGCGATGGAAGGAGACTAGACTTTGGGTGGTGAGCACACAATAGAGAGTGTCCAGATGTCGTATTATAATGTTGTACACCCAAAATTTATGTTAGTAAGCAGTGTTACCCTAATTTAATATTTAAAAGATTAGAGGTTAAGGGAGATCTTCTGAGTTGATCAGCTCCCAGTCTGTTTATTAGGCAATATAGTCTTCAAGTATAAGAGGATAAAGCATAAACCATGAATATTTCCCACTAACATAGCCCATTTCCACTCCTAAACTTTGTCTGTTTCACTCTTGTGTGCAGTTGCAGGTGTGCATTGTGTGTTGAAACAAATGGCATTACATTGTTTGAACTTTTTCGTTTGTCTTGAGAAGTTTCTGTATTGTTGGTCAATTTTTTAAATGCCTGCATAATATTTCATAATATGGCTGTTTCCTAAATTGTTTATCCAATGACTATTAATATGTCATTTTTTTGTGTTTGTTTTTGTTGTACAGTGTGGTAGTGAAATCCTTGTGTGTACATTTGCAACTGTTAATTAGATTTAATGTCTTTTTTTAAAGATTTTATTTATTTATCTTTAGAGGGGGAAGGGAAGGAGAGAGGGAGAGAAATATCAGTGTATGGTTGCCTCTCGTGCATTCCCTGCTGGGAACTGGCCTTTGGTTCGCAGGCCCGCGCTCAGTCCACTGAGCTACGCCAGCCAGGGCTAATGTCTTTTTTTAATTGGTAATCTAAATCCCTTGATACAAGAATTATATTCTCATATTGTTTTATAATTCCCTTTAGGATTTAGCTTATAGAACTGAGCAAATGTAGTAACATAAAACAATATTTGCAAATCGTTGGAGCTGTGAGTAGTATATACCAGTTTCTGTGAGTAATATACCAGTTTCTACCACTGGTATATTTGTTGACATTACTGCCATTAGTTTACACCTGGCAGTACACTCAAACATGCAGGTCAACCTTTTTTTTTTTTAAGATTTTTAAAATACATTTTATTTATTTTATTTATTTTATTTTTAGAGAGGGGACGGGAAGGAGAAAGAATGGGGGAGAAACATCAGTGTGCCTCTCATGTGTCCCCTACTGGGGATCTGGCCTGCAACCCAGGCATGTGCCCTGACTGGGAATGGAACCGGCAACCCTTTGCTTCACAGGCCCCCGTGCTCAATCCACTGAGCTGCACCAGCCAGGGCAGGTCAACCTTTTGATTCACTTTGCTGAAATATTACTTGTTGTTGAATTTGATGTATAGTTTTCACATGCCTCTGTTCCTGTTACTTTAGTTTTTCCTCCAAAATCAAGTGACTTTATTGCCTTTCTAATTGTAAGAATAATACATGCTCAGTGCATTTAATTTAACCAATATCAAAAAGTTTATACCAGCAAACATCACATGTCTGTATCCGAATTTAGAAAAATGGCGTTTTGCCCTGGCCAGGTGGCTCAGTTGTTTGGAGTACTGTCCCGTACACCAAAGGCCTGCAGGTTTGATTCCCCATCAGGGCACATATCTAGGTTGCGGGTTCAGTCCCTATTTGGGGTGAGTACTAGAGGCAGCCGATTTATGTGTCTCTCTCCTCTCTCTCTCTCTCTCTCTCTCTTTCTGTCTCCCCCTTCCCCTCCCACTCTCTCACACTCTCTCTCTTCCTCCCTTCCTCTGTTTCTCCCTCCATTTCCCTCTCTCTAAAATCAGCGAACATACTCTCTGGTGAGGAATTTTTTAAGGCATTTTTATTATGTCTGTCTTTGCCATTTTTTCTCCACTTAGTATCAAGAACATTTTTCTGATGGCTCTGTAATGTGTCATATGGCTGTTTTATAATTCAGTTAGTCAAACCTCTGTTGCTAGATTCTTAAAATGTTTAAGAGTTTAGTACAGAACTGAATTAATCTAATTAAAAACAGTCAAACCTTGCTTCCTGAACATCTTTGGTTCACAAACAGTTCAGTCCTTGACCAAGTTCATGGAAAAAAATATCTTGTTTGTTGAACAAAACTTATGTTCTCAACCCAACAAGCCTTTCATGCTAATACCTGTATTTCTAAAGGGAAGAAAGTGATTCGGTTTCTCAAAACAGCCTCTGGAACAAAGTAGTTTGAGAACTGAGGTTTGACTGTAAGCATTTTTCCCATTTATAGCCTAAAAATTTGAATGTCTATTAATTAAAATATCAATAACAAACATAGAAAAACTTAATTATAAATTTGTTAAATTTAAAAATATAAACTCTTCATGTGGCTTTTGTCATAGTCATTTTAAGTGAAAATAACTAAACATTTTATTTGATTAGTTTGAAGCCCACTCATTTCAGAAGAGAAGCTGCAGCAGCAAACATCTGTGCACTTAGTGCTCAAAGCGCTACTGCACCCGAGGAGGTCGGTGGCTTTTAATAAGATGTCTGCGGTCTCAGAGACCTTTAACATAGGCATATTCTCCCTTTACTCACTTGTATGGTGAATGGTAGGTAATTGTTGGGGTTTATATTGCCTTTCTTGTTTGTTTTTTATTGTAAACACTTCTGTGCATGCCACAATGGCACAGTAGGTGCTTAGTCGCCATGGAATGGGCAGGGTAAAGTAAGTATTAGCTAGGCCCTTCTTCCAGGGCTTTGGCCCCAAAACCTATGGTGAGCCAGGGTAGGCCATAAAGCTACAGGTGCTTATGGCCCAGAATAGTGAAAAGTCGGAGTAGTCTACTTCCTAGAGGAGAGGGATACTTAGGAAACAAGGAAGGAGTAACTGGAAACACTTAAGATACAAAGTAGTCCACTTGACCTGGGGCACATCCTAACTACCCTTGCTTGTTAAGCGTGGGGCCAAATGTTCATCTCTGCCCTCTTTTCCCAGATTGGTTCATTCAACAAATATTAACTATTCCTATATAATAGGCACAGGTAAATAGTAGATAAAACAAAAACATTTCTTGTCCTTGTGAAGTTCACATTCTAGTGAGCTAATAATCTTTCCCCCTTCTATATAAATCTTGACCCTCCCAAGGCTATATACATTCTCTTGAACTCTACTCCTCCCACCTAAACTTTACCCATACTACAGTGGTGTAATTTTGTGTCCTTTTGGTGTTTATTTTGTTCTTGAGCAACATACTTGCTTTTCTTCCTTTGGTTGGTTCTGTGATGTAACTTTTAAAGAGAGCATGGGTAGAAACCCAGACTTTCTGCCAAAGAGTAGTATGAGTAGGCAGTAGATTTTTACATTACACTCAGTGAAACAAGATATATATGTTACTTTGAAGTTTTTTTTTTTTTTTACTTTGAAGTTTTTGATGAGAACAGATTGGAAATACAGTTAATCAGAGAATAAAGATAAGGGAGATCTGTGGGCAGAGCTCTTTCAGACCTTAGAGCGGTGGTCATTATCTAAAAATCTTAAAAGATAAGTTAGTGAAATAATTGGAGTTGGCATGATACAGTCAAAGAGGTATTTGTTAGATTAGAAATCAGTCCACCAGATTTTCTAATAAGTACACAGTATGTTAAAAAGCCCTGGGAACCTTTTATAATTCAGTCTTTGGGGATGGTAGGGCTTGGGCCTTTTTTAAAAAAAACTTTCATCAGTATTACTTAAAAGGTCCCTGGACCCAGGTTGAGAATTGCTGCGCTGGATCAAAGGTGTTTCCAACTGTGACATCTTAACCTTTTATCAAATAAGCATCACCACCTCCCATGAACAACTACAGCTGTGGAAATGCTACATACAAATGCTTAGGGAGTTGTTGGAGTGATTAATACTAAGATGTAAATTAAGAAACCAACTGGTTGTTGTAGAAAAGACATTAATAGTGGTCTTTTGCAATTAACTTTTTTCATTCTAGTCTTATTTTCCTGCATTTTTCAAAGAATATTAAATTTTTTTCCTATAGCCATTTCTCAATAAATGTTGCTTAATAAGAAGCTTTGAGTTTCCATATGTCTATAGAAAGTTTCAGTTGCCGTTCCTTGTTACTGGAAAACTCCTTGACTTGTTAACCCACAGACTAATAAATGAGAGTAAGCCATGTGGCCCGGAAAAACCCCACATGCTCAGCAATACAGTGATACTTTAGAGCCGTTAGAGTGATGAGGACTTCTTTAATAGTGGTGAATATTCCTTATAATTTCCCAAAGGATGATTTTGAGGACACTGTTTACTTACATTTTCCCTTTTGTTCCTTTATGTAACCAGGAACTGAGATAATACAGTTTTACAGAGACCGTTTTATTTATGTAGTCATGAAACCTCAGAGTTGGAAGAATAAAGGCTACCTGACGGTTGGATTCTTTCCTCAATATCCTAGAAAAATGGTTGTCTAAGTTGTGCTTGAATCTCTCATTTATCTGGTAATTCATTAACTCGTGAGGAAGCTTATCCATCTTCAGAAAGCTCTGGTCATTCATTAGGAAGTATTTTCTTACATGGAGGGAGTTCAAGTCTGACTCTGGAGTCCCTTGGGGCCATATAATCCAACTCTCTTGCAAACTGAAAAGTTTTTCACATCTTGATTCTTCTCCAGCTAATTATTTCTGTTTTCTAGCTTTTTTGTATAGGTTGATTTTGAGACAGTTTGTCTAATTTATTTATATCCCTTTTGAAATGTGTTAGCACACAGGATGCGTCTTTTAGAGGAGAGAGGGTTTGCTTTTAAAACCAGCCTTTCAGTAAGATTTGTCACTTTGCTCATACCATATCTTAAAAGTTAATTTACCTCAGTCATGCTGCACTGCAAGCCTTACTCTTTTTTTTTTTTTAAGATTATATCCATTCATTTTTAGAGAGAGGGGAAGGGAAAGAGAGGGAGAGGAACATCAATGTGTGGTTGTCTCTCGCATGCCCCCACTGGGGACCCGGACCACAACCCAGGCATGTGTCCTGACTGGGAATTAAACCGGTGACTCTTTGGTTCACAGGCCAGCACTCAATCCAGTGAGCCACACCAACCAGGGCTGCAAGCCCTACTCTTGATGAGTAAATTTTTTAATTTGTCTAATTTTTTGATCATGCTGATTTATAAATTTGTCATCTTAGATATAACTAGAGGACTTAGTATTTCTTTTAAATTTTATCTGGTCTATCAGTCTTTGTGAATCTTAAATCCAGTGAATTCACTATCCTTTTTGATGTGAGATAGTGTACAGAATTGGTGATCATATCCTTTGTTATACACATATCCATGTTGTTGCTAAGAACTTTCTTCCCCAGCTTTGTTCAGATTCTGACAGGCTTCTCCTTGTCTGTCTTTTCTTAAGTACAAAAATGGTCACTGTTCATGGGTAGAATGGTCGTCTGTTGGTGGGTAGAATTGACATCTTTTGATCTGGCACCAAATTTTAATACTTATCTAGGGAATTTTGTAATTTGAAAGTCCATAAACAAAGAAGCATCTGCATGACTTAATATATATTCTGGAGAGTACTGTGGTTATCAGTGAATTTTTGAAAAATGTGATTTCTGTTTAAATAATATGTACCCTTTCTTTTTTCCCTCTTAGAGAATGGATCTTGGAGAATGTCTGAAAGTCCATGACCTGGCTTTACGAGCGGATTATGAAATTGCATCCAAAGAACAAGATTTTTTCTTCGAACTTGATGTATGTGATTTTGCTTTAATGGGTGAACAGTAAAGCATTTTGAATATGGATTAATTTTTCTTAATAGGAAAAGGCTCTTAGCAAAATATTTTTGAGGTTTTATGAAGGGCAGTGCTAAGTTAAGAAATATCATGAACTTCCTGACTAACAACATTTTTAAGAGTTTATTTATTTACTTTTAGAGAGATGGGGAGGGAGGGAGAAAGACAGAAATATCAGTGTGTGAGAGAGACATCAATTGGTTGCCTCTCACATGCCCCAACTGGGAACCTGGTCTGCATCCCAGGCAGGCACCCTGACTGGGAATTGAACTGTCAATCTTTCGATTCACAGGCTGGTGCTCAGTCTACTGGGCTACATCAGCCAGGGCCTAACAACATTTTTAGAAAGTACAAGGTGAAACTGGGTATTTTAAGAAAAGATGTAAAAGTAACTCAATTTATGTATTGGTAGTCTTTTGAAAATTAAGCATATTCTTCCCAATAAAGTAGTGATGATTAAGGAAGTATCGATTCAAGTAAATGTAAACAACTGATTTCTAGTGCATGTAAAGCTTTTTAATAATTTACTGAATTTTCACATTTATATTTTTATATCTGTAAATGTACACATACAGAGAGGATATTAAGGGCAATGTTTTTTATGTAAAACTAACAGAAGAGATATTAGAGGAGATACTATTTAGGTATCTCGGGCTCAAAATCTGAATATATTGGGTTTTTTAAAAGATCTTTTTCTTCTCTAAAAAATATGGAATGCTTCACGAATTTGTGTGTCATTCCTGTACAGGGGCCATGCTAATCTTCTTAGTGTTCCAGTTTTAGTCTAAGTGCTCCCAAAGGGAGCACTACTGTTGTTTTCTTTTTCTGCAAACATGAGAATTGCATAAAAAAATAGAGAAACTTTTTTTGTATTTACATAAAATGTTAGCCATCAGCATTACATAAAATATACTGGTGAGCGTAAATCTTGTGATATTTTTCTTCAATGAAGTAATAAGTGTTTTATTTGGTTTGAGAGATAAAGCAATAAGTAGGCCTCCCCATCTACTTCTCTGAATTTCCAAGAATTTCTGTTAATGGAAATGAAAACAATACAGACTTCCGGCCAACATGGAGGCATAGGTAGATGCACTTTGCCTCCTCACACAACCAAAGGAAGGACAAAAAAAAGTTAAAAACAAAAAACAATCAGAACTGCCAGAAAATCTAACTGTATGGAAGTTCGACAACCAGGGAGTTAAAGAAGAAACATTCATTCAGTCTGGTAGGAGGGGTGGAGACAGACAGCTGGGGCAGCAGCTGGCAGACCAGGCAATCCCACACTTTGCATGGGGATAAACCAGGAGAAACAACTTGGGAGTGAGACATTACACAACCCAGTGTTCCAGCGCAGGGAAATAAAGCCTCAAACCTCTGGCTATAAAAACCTGTGGGGGTTGTGGAGCAACTCCCAGTCTTACAGGAGAGTCCGTTGAGAGACCCACAGGGTCCTAGAATGTACACAAACCCACCCACCTGGGAATCAGGACCAGAAGGGACCAATTTGCTTGTGGGTAGTGGGGGAAGTGACTGAAAGCCAGCCGAGGCCCAAGGAAGCGGCACTGTTCCCTCTTGGAGCCCTGCACCACCACATACAGTGCCACACTGCAGCTGTGTGGGTTGCCCAGCCTTGGCGAATATCTAAGGCTCCACCCCTTACTAGATAACAAGTGCGCCAAGACAAAAAATGGTCTAAATGAAAGAACAGATCAAAGTTTCAGAAAAAATACAACTAAGCAATGAAGAGATAGCCAACCTATCAGGTGCAGAGCTCAAAACACTGGCAATCAGGATGCTCATAGATGTGGTTGAGTGTGGTCAAAAAATGGAGGACGAAGTAAAGAGTATGAAAAGTTAAATAAAGGAAAATGTACAGGAACCAGTAGTGATGGGAAGGAAACCAGGACTCAGATCAGCGGTTTGGAGCAGAAGGAAGAAATAAACATTCAACCAGAACAGAATGAACAAACAAGAATTTGAAAAAATGAGAAGTTTATGAAACTCCAGGACAACTTTAAACATTTAAACATCCAAATCATAAGGGTGCCAGAAGAAGAAGAGGAAGATCAAGAAATTGAAAACTTATTTGAACAAATAATAAAGGAGAACTTCCCCAATCTGGCAAAGGAAATAGACTTCCAGGAAGTCCAGGAAGCTCAGAGAGTCCCAAAGAAGGTGGACCCAAGGAAGAACACACCAAGGTGCATCATAATTACATTAGCCAAGATGAAAGATAAGGAAAGAATCTTAAAAGCAGCAAGAGGAAAGGAGACAGTCACTTTCAAAGGAGTTCCCATCAGACTGTCAGCTGATTTCTCAAAAGAGACCTTACAGGCAAGAAGGAGCTAGAGAGAAGTATTCAAAGTCGTGAAAGGCAAAGGACCTACATCCAGGATTACCAGGCTTAACACAAAATTTGATGCAGATTCGTTTATCTACTTACTCAGTATTTTGAATGAGATAGCCACACATTACACATGCTTAATTAATGGCATCTATTGCCCACACTAAGTACAGTGAAGTTGTCAGTGTTCACTCAGACTCATTCCAGTCCACCCTTTCCTCCCCTGCCTGGCTGCCAGGTTACACGAGTGTCACAAAAACCGCTCTCGTGTTAGCAGTGGCTAGACATTTTCAGGACAGATCTCGTCTGAGATTGTCTATTTCCCATATGGCCACATAGTGTGTTATCAAGGTTTCTTTGCAACTTTGGTAGGTGAAATGTGGACTATAACTGTAGTTTTAATTTACGTTTCTCTTATGAGTGAGTTTGAATGTATTTCATATATATTTCCTTTTCAGTGAACTTTTTGGTGTACAGTTAGTTGTATTTTGGCTATTGGCTAATCTTAGATGTTAACATTTTTCTAGTTGATTTGTACTATTTACATACTGAAAATCGGTCCCTTTCCGCAGGTAATATTTTGCAGGGCTTTTCCTATTTTTCTTTTGGTGGTTATGGGCCTTGCAAAATATTTTTATTGTTGTCTAATTTAATAATCTTTTTAAAATCTCTGCTGGATTAATTCAAAAGGCCCTCCCTATTCTGAGGTGATGAATTCTCTCCCATGTTTTTTTCTGGATTTTTTTTTTTTTAGATTTTACTTATTTAGTTTTAGAGAGAGGGGAAGGGAGGGAGAAAGAGAGGGAGAGAAACATCAAGGTGTAGTTGCCTCTCATGTGGCCCCCACTGGGGTCTTGGCCCACAACCCAGGCATATGCCCTGACTGGGAAATCAACTGACAACCCTTTGGTTTACAGCCAGTGCTCAGTCCACTGAGCTACACCAGCCAGGGCTTTTCTGGTATTTTTATGGCTTCAGTTTGTTCTTTAAATCTTTGCTCCATCTTCAATTTACTCTGGTCTGAGGAATTGAGGTATAGATCTGACTTCCTTTTCCAGATAGCTGCTTTTGTGACCCAGTACTATGTATTGATTAGTCCACCTTTTCTCTCTCAGTGATTGGAGATGCCACTTTTCTCTTCTCATGAGGAAATTTTAATAGGTTTCTATTGTAATTTAAGAGTAAAATTTTAAATTAGAAGAGTTAAGTAGCTTTTTTTAAAATCATCACAGAAAAAACTTTTAGGTGAGCTTTCATGCTTTTTGCTTTCAAGAATTCTTGGGTTAACTAATGGTTTTAAAATTCAGTATGTGCTGAATAAATTTATATTTTTAATTATAACCCTTATGTTTTAAATTTAGCTGTATTTTTGTACAATAAGGTGTGAAAGTCCAAATTGCTTAACTTGGGATTAAATCTTAAGTTTACTCTTAAATGAGCTATTATTTAATAATAGACATATTAATATTTGCCTGACAAATGTATTTTATATAAATATTGAAGTAGATTTTTGCAATAAAACACTGATAAAATTCTCAAGCTTTCCTGTAACATTTTCATTTTGGATAATTTGAAAAACTATTACATATCCACATATTGAGAAATAATTGTTAACTTTTTCTTTTTTTTTGCTTCTTTAGTTTACAAAGTTGGGAATCTCACTGCATATAACATTTGTATTATAAGTGCAAATTGTAACATTATAAGTGAATTAGGAACATTTTCTTGTGTCCTAAAGTGTTCTATTCAAAACTTTTTTTAGTGGCTGAACAAAATTTTTCGTACCTGCATATTATAAACCTTTACAACTTTTCACCATTAAAAATAACATTATGAAGAATATATTTGAATATTAATATTTCCATATATTTGATTACTTTCTTAAGACATTTCTGAAAGTAAAATTGCTAAGATGGGGGATGCTTTTAAGGCATTTGATACCAGTTACTGTATTGCCTTTTTGTAAAGGCTGAACTGGTTTGTGCTTCCTTCAGCAAGTATTATTTCCATTTACTCTTTCCCAATTTGATAGATGATGAACAGTATTTTTGAATCATAATTGCACCTCCTTTTGTTACATTTTTACTTCCCTAGTAGCATTTTTAAAAAGAGTAGTTTTTGAGTAAAGTTATTTCTGAAGAAACTTGATTTTTTTTTCTGGCAGTAATGGTCTTTTAATTAAACTTTGTAGGCTATGGATCATCTGCAGTCATTCATTGCAGACTGTGATCGCAGAACAGAAGTGGCTAAGAAAAGACTAGCAGAAACTCAAGAAGAGATTAGTGCTGAAGTGGCAGCAAAGGTAAGAATTTCAGTCTTTCCAATAATACAAAACATAGTTTCAACCTTTAATTTTTTTTTTGAAGAATTGCACAGCAGCTTGCAGAGACATGCAGGAAATTCTATGTACTCTTCCTCTAGCTTTTCCTTACGTTAACATACCTTACACAACTACAGTACAGTATCAAAGCCAGGAAATTATTACTGCTCCATCCTGGCATTTTATTAAGATTTCACAAGTTACACACGTACTTGGCAGGGGTTTGTAGCTCTGTTCAGCTTTATTATTTGTATGACTGGATACCTACTACCATAATTACATTAACTACAGCATCACTATAGGATTCCCTCACATTAATGACTTTATAGCCACACACCCTCCTCCCCGTTAGTCCCTGGCTGTTCTCCATCTTTATAATTATTTCACCTAAGGTTACATAAATGGAATCATGCAGTATGTATGTACCCTTTTACGATTGGCTATTTTTACTCAACACAACTTAAGATTCATACAAGATGTTGTATCAGTAGTTCATTCCTTTTTATTTCCGAGAAATATTCCATGATATGGATATGCTGCAGTTCAATCGTTCCCATATTGAAGTGGGCATTTGAGTTTCCAGTTTCTTGGCTGATACCAGTAAAGCTGCGGTAGACATGCACGTACAGGTTTTTGTGTGGACGTAAGTTTTCATTTCTGTAGAGTAAATACTCGACTGCAATTGACAGGTTATATGATAAGGTCAATTTTAGTTTGGAAAGCAAGTGCCAAACTTTTTTCTGAAGTGGCTGTACCATTTTACATTCCTACCAGCAGTGTGTTAATAATCCCCTTTCTCCACATTTGTGCAGCACATGATGGTGTCACTTTTATTTTTATTCATTCTAAAAGGTGTGTTGTGGTGTCTTGTTTTGGTGTCAATTTACATTTTCCTAATGACTGATGACTTTGAACATTTTCTTCATGTGCTTATATGCCATCTGTATATCCTCTTCAGTGAAATGTCTGTATGTCTTTTGCTGATTTTTCAAATGGAATGTTCTTTTTTGTTGTTGTTGTTGTT
>PVKM010000307.1:107810-118757 GCA_004027735.1 Carollia perspicillata | reverse complement strand
GAGCAACAGGTTGTGTCCAGTGGCCCTGCCTGCATCTACTGGTCTAGGCTGAGTTACCAGAGCGGGTCACGCCAACCTTCTGTGGGAGGGGCTTGTGTTCTGATGCCCACAGGGCACTGTGGTACGTCTGGGTCTACTGGCAGAGGCTCTCTCTGGTGAGGAATTAACAACCTTTGAGCAGAGAGCAATGACTAAACACCCTGAAATGACTGTTAGCTCCAAAACTGAGATGCTCCAGTAGGAGAGGACACAAAACCACACCCTTTAATCTCTGTGTCAGTGCTCCCGATGGGTGGGAAACTTAGCCAGAAAAAAAAGTCAAGGTTTTCCTGAAATTGCCTGTCATTGGTGCGGGACTTTATGGGATAATCTCGTGGTGCCCTCACAAATAGTTTTCTAACTGGCCTCCAGGGAACTTACTCTAAATTCCTGGCTGGGGGTGGGGGAAGGACTGCAAAAAACAAGACAAAACAAAACAAAAATACCCAAAACAAACAACCTGAGTTTCTAATTTTTTTATCAGGCATACTTATGTTTTTATAACATTGGTGGTGGGATTCGGGGGGTAGGGAGGAGGAAGGGAGGGGAATGAAGCTAAGTGTCTTTTTAATACTACAACTTGGAAGGTGACCAGAGATGAGAAGGACCTCATCGACCACATGAGGTCTCGGCATTAGAAGAATGTTTCCGCCAAGGGAAGTGAGCCACCCTGAGACTCTATCAAGGAGAGAGGGGGTTTCGAGGTTGCTGCTACTTTCTAATGGTGGCTCAGAGGAACGAATGACCTCTAGTTCCATTTTTTACAGGCTTACTCTGTGAATGTGGCACCCCTATAAACTGCTGTGGAAATTAGTGTGACACAGTGCAATCCCGAAGTGTAATGCATGTGTGTGTGTTTGCGTCTATATGTGTGTTAAGAAGAAAGAAGAAATTAGGCATCAGAACACACTTTTTCTTTAAAGTTAATCTGGAAAAATTCTGAACTCACAAAAAGTAGCTTCTGAGAGTAAAATTTTCAGGCCAGTTAGAAAATAATAATTTTTGGACATAAAAGAAGCAACATGTCCATTATAGATCATCTGAAACCAATTTCAAGTGTGCTTCCTACAGATTACACCTAAGGCTACCAAACTGTAGTTCGAAAAATGAGACATATTTTGGGCTATCTATGAGAGAAAAGGATCACATGTCAATAATTGTGACCAGTGTAGTGTGGACGGGGTTATACAGAACCACCATTAAAAAAAAAAGATTTTATTTATTTATTTTTGGAGAGATGGGGAAGAGGAGGAGAAAGAGAGGGAGAAAGACATCAATGTGTGGTTGTCTCTCTAGTGCCCCCCTACTGGGGACCTCCCAGGCACATGCCCTGCCTGGGAATTGAACCAGTGACCCTTTGGTTCATAGGCTGGCACTCAGTCCACCAAGCCACACCGGGCAGGGCTAAACCACCATTTATTCTGATAACAGAAACTGGGACAAAGTACTGAAATATTTATGCATAAATGTGATTCATATATGCATGTGTGTATGTGATGTATATATTATAATGACTTGTTTTAATCTTTTTGAGAGGTTCCTTAGAGTTTCAGTTACCTCTAACTGAAACCCATGGGTCAGGATATGTAGAAACTGAAATTAAAAAAGAATCTATAACATTTCAGTTAAATCAATGTTTTGAAAATAGCATCTATTCTATAATTACAGTGTTATTTTCTAAACAAAGGAATCAAAGACAGCCTTTAATATGGATAGAGAAAGTAAAAAGCTCGTTACCATAATTCACCTTAAATAAAATTAGAGTATGAAAATCAGCATTTCGGAGTCAGGTACAAAGAGAACTGCCTAGTGTATAAGCCATAAATGTAAATGTAAAATATCTTCTTTGTTTTTTATTTTGAAAGATTTTACTTACTTATTTTTAGAGAGAGGGGAAGGAAGGGAGAGAAACATCAGTGTGAGAGGAGACATTGACCAGTTACCTCTCGAACGCCCCCAGATGGGAACCTGGCCCACAGCCTAGGCACATGCCCTGACCAGGAATCAAACCGGCAACTTTCAGTTCATAGGCTGTTGCTCAATCCACTGACCCACACCAGCCAGGGTTTAAATGTGAAGTATCTTAAAAAAAAAACCCTCAATTTCTCATGGGCAACTTTAAGAAAGTTATTAATACTTAATCATGTTAACATTTGCATAGCTCTTAGAATTTTTGAAGCACCTTAATGTCTATTATTTCACTTTGTTAGTACAACTAAGATAGCTTTCTACAAAGTAGAAGTGCAATACATATGTAGGTAGCAGGGAAGGTTAAATATTAAAAGCAGGTGGATTTGTTCAACAAGTCAAAATACTTAATTCATTTGTTTGAAACAAAATTGTTGGGATTATACACCTCTGATTGTCTGTCTTCTTGGGCCAGAAAAGGGCAAACGTAATTTCCATGCATTTGCATCAGCAGTTAGTTCACAGTAATGGAAATAAAATCCCAAACTTCATTAGAAGAAAATCTAATAGAACTTTCCACCTTTTCTCTGTCACAAATAGGCTCTGTGTGAATTCATCTGAAAGCCAGGGAACAAACTGATTCGGGGAACCAAATTTTGGGCAGAGAAGGCTGTTCCATTCCATCCACCCTATTTCTGTTAATGACACCATTCTTCTTGTTACTGTGCCTCAAAGCTTTGGGTTGACCTTTAATTCCTCCTTCCTCTTGATCAGCTGCCAAAGCCTACTGATGCTAACCCTTCTGTTCTCTTACGTTGAGTCTCATTTCTCCAGTCTGTAACCTTCACTGAAGTTCCTACTCTAATGCTCCCAACCCCCGATCCGCGCTAGGTACCTCTACCACCCTGATAGGCCTAAAGTTCCCTTTATAAGCCTCCAGTGGAACTTCCCTGACTACCAAATTCAGTTTAGGCTTTGTGAATGGAACTGTTGTCTTCTAAACATGATCCTAACTATCAGCTTTGTTTCTCTACACACATCCTGATCCAAATAATTGATACCACTTGCTTTCCTCCTAGTCAATGCCTATCTTCATGTCTTGAACACTTGTAAGCTCTTCCTGGGGGAACCCTACTCATCCTTCAGGGTCTGTCTCTAGTGTCCCCTCCATGAATCCTTTTCTGGCTCCCCTGTAACTCCACCTGGCTTCCCATTCTCTTGAACCATGCTGTTTTGCTCATGCCTCTCCTGGAGCTCTTATGTTATGGTAGTCTTTCCCTTCTCTCCAGGGGCAGATGACGAGGCCCTCAAAGGCAGGGAGCATTATTTTCTCATTGTTGCATCCACTGATGGGCTAGCACAGTATCTTTCATATTGGACATACTCAGTATCTGTTGAACTCTGAAGAAAGTCATGTATGTTTTTTTATAGAAAATAAGTGTGAAGACAAGTGAAGTCATTCTTGGATCAAGTCTTTAAAAAAGAAGTAGGCTTCCAGTTCACTCTAAATACTGTTACTCACTCTTAGCAAGTAATCAACAGCCAGTAAATTACTCAGCCAGAGAATGTAACTCAAAGCTGTAACATACATAACTATGAGTCACCCTAGCAGCTGGGCAGTTCTGTCCTGCTTGTAAGGAAGAGAACATTCATCTGAAAAGATGATGGAACAGCCACAAAAACGGACAAGTTAACCACAGTGTCAGATGGCACAGCTGGACCAACTGTCCACAGCAGTGGTTTCTAAGCATGGCAGGTGGCTCATTTACATGCCTGACAAAGACAGGAGAACAAGGCTGGTAAGGCCTATATTCTACAGCTTCAGAAAGTCAGCAGCACCCAGCCAGTCCCTGCTGGGCCCCTTGCAGCGTATTCTCCATGAGGGATGAGCAGGAGGGAGGCGGTTTGCGAGTGGCATGCATGTAGGCTCTATTGCCAACATGTTGCCAGTGAAAGCAGAAAAGTGCTGATATGCATATTAGATAATGTGCAAAACTTAGAGGTGTTTTCTTTGTTGCTGGCTTTTTGTTTTAGAGAAAATTTTTATGACTGTCCACATTCTAGTTTATGAATAACTCTCCACAGAAATTGTTCATTTATCTACACTGAGTTTTAAGTGTTTAAAGAGGAATGAAGCCTATTTCATTTTTTAAAGGGCAAGGAAGGATCAAGTTTAAAAAATAATCTGGATTCAGTTTTTGAAAAGTTTCTGGGGGGTTATTATGTTTGACTATTTTGAGGTATAAAAATCTTTTCTCACTAGCACAGAACTTTAACAGGGTTTAATAGCATCTGCTAAGATAGTCTTGGGTCCTTTTATTTGACTGGACACACATACTTACAGGAATGATACCAAAAAACATGCAATAACTCTATTTTTAGGCACTGATCCAGTTGCACAAGAAAAAAGGGCACGGGAATGCTTGGCAAGGCACGGGAGAGGTAAGGAAGCAATAGAAAAGAAAAAAGAAAAGAGGAGAGGAGAGGAAGAAGAGAAGAAAAGGGAAGGGGAGGGGAGGGGAAAAGGAAGAGAAAAAGGAAAAGGAAAGGAAAAGAAAAAGAAAGAAAGAAAAGGAGAAGAAAGCAGACACACTACTACTCTCAGGTCAGGAGCTTATCCTCTAATAAGAAAGGTAGTCAATAAACAACTAAACAAACCAATATCTAATTATAAAACTTGATACATACTATGGAAGAAATGGCCAGAGGGCTACACCAGAAAATAAAGCAATACATTAGCGAATTAGCAGTGTGGTTAGGGATGTTTGACTAGGACCTAAAGGATGGGAAGGAGCCAGCCTTAAGAAGGGAAACACTGTTCACTGAGGAGGGCAGAGCATGTGCAAGGGACCGGGAGAAGCCAACACAGCTGGAGCACTGTGGGCAAGGAGCATCATAGCCGAGGAGGTTGGCAAGGGAGGGAAAGGTCCATGGGAAAGGGGCTGCTTCTGGTTAGGAGTCTGGGTTTTATTCAAGTGCACTGGCAAGGCACAGTGGTTTTGGATAAGTTGCATTTGTGGGTTCAAACACGATACTGGCTTCTGGTGAGTAAGAAGCAAGCGTCGAGATGGAGAGACCAGAAAGGAGGCTCTTGCAGGACTCTGAGGGAGATGGTGGCATGGACGCAGGTGGTGGCGGAGGTGAAAAAGGGGCACTCAAACATGATCTGGGACCTATTTTGGTGGTAGGACCAAGAGGCCTTGCGGAAAGAATGGATGTGAGAGGCCAAGGAGAGGAAGGCACAGAGGATGACTTGAATCCTGTGCACTGCTCTGCCTTGAATGTCATTTGATTTCCTTGGCACAGTTCTTATATTGAAAAGTAAGCTCACTTATACTGTTGTTTTAACAGACATATCTTTTATAAATAATTTATGTGCTAAAATCCCAGTTTCTACAGGAAGCTCACCGTGACTGTAACATGGCACTGAGGTGTGTTGACCTACCTAGAGGTGCAGCGTGGTGGGAAGAGAAGGGGCTTCCACAGCAAAGCCCCTCGGGCTGAATCACGGCTTTGCCATTCTGCTAGGCAAACACAAAGAAGGCACAGCTGGAAGCCTCAGACTTTGCATCCACAGGTAAGAACTCTCTCCCAGTGTGCTTGTGAGAATTAAGTAAGATAACTTTATAGTAAGTTCTGGCACGCAGTGGTAAGTCAATAAATGTTAAAGTCCCCCTTTCCCTTCTTCCGTGACAGCGGTGAGAACGCCATCAATCATTTCTCAGAGAGCCAGCCTTCTGCAACGGAGATGAGTGCTGCGGCTGAGCGCTGTGTTTTAGATGACTAGGACACGCTCCGGGGGAGGGATGCAGACCCTGCTACGGGTCCCAAAGGACGCCTGCTTGGCGATTCTAGCTGTACAATAACTATCCTCCCTCCCGCCCCCGACTAGAAGGGTTGCCAAAGAAAATACGGGACACCCACTTAAATGTGGACTTAAGATAAATGATAATTTTTTTTCAGTATAAATAGGTTCCGTAGACTATTGGGGACATACTTAAACTAAATGTTTTTCATTGTTATCTGAAATTCAAATTTAACCGAGCAACTGCTATTTTTATTTGTGAAATCTGGCAACCGTATGACTGGGCAAATGTCTACTTTGATTAGGAATAAATTGCTCCAAAATTCTTCCTTCACAGTCCCTTGAGATGCTGTAACTCTTCTCTGTATAAGAAGTCATGCCTCCCGCCATCATGGCTCTATACTTCTACGCTTTCTTTTTTTTTTTTTTCATGTATTTCCTTCACCCCTCTCACTCTTACCACTAAACATATCATGTCCAAAGGCTACCGAATGGCACTGTATCAGGTACAGAGTTGACTAAATAGCGGAATTTAACTCTGTGGTCGTGAAGAAGGCTGCTGCTGTGTGTGTGCGTGCGTGTGCCGTGTTAACCTTCACAATGAAGATTTCTTAATACTGTGTCATTAGGAATACATTTAGAGAGTTTTCTAGTAGCAGTGAATTAAATGTGCATCCACGTTAATGGACACCATTTAGATCCTAGAAGACTAGAATCTGTTATTGGATCAACTGAAAGAGCAAAGTTTTGAGTTCATTCAATAATCACCATCTATCCAAAGCTGAGATTTAGATATCCTTCATTTTCAATTAAACTACCAGCACGTGAAAAGAATTTGAAAGTTTAGGCCATAGTCTCACCAGTCTGAATGCTCCTTTTGCATACTCAGGAGTTTCAGTGCTGAGGCAAAAAAATTAAAGGAAACCTAAATATCTAGTTAATTATATGAGATATATCTAGAGCAATGTTACTATTTGCTATTCATCCACAACAAAAAAGGAGCTAGATCCACAGTGAAAAGCAAAACACCAAGAAAATTTTGTTATGAAGAAATTGTCAGTGGAACCAAACAACTTAATAGTTAGCTGATTTACTCCCTGGTGCAGCTCATTTTCTCACTGGACTAGTAACAAAAAATTCACAACCTGGTGCCAGTCTGGGAAGCAGATTTTGAGTAGGGCTCAGAAGGAAGATCCCAGAATTTTATCCCATACGTTCAACATCACGGCACAAATGGAGAGATCTCTTCCTTCTGGTCATTTTGCAGACCAAAGATCCTCTTATTTCCTTAAAATAAAGGCATAAGTATTTTCTCCATTCTAAGCCTCTAACTAAACATCTATCAAAACAATAGCTGCCCCAATTTTAGAAAGAGGAGGATGTATGCTTACTCTTCTTGTCGCAAGTCATTGACGCTGCGGTCCAGTGAGATCATGTCACTTGCCACCATGTTAAATCCAAACTCTTTAATGCTGGCTTGAACTGCATGTTTGAATTCTGGTCCCAAAACCAATGGCTTGGCTTTCTCTCCAGGGCCACCAACCACTCCAGGAGGCTCAGGTTCTTTGGGTTCAAAGTTACCGAGGATCCCTGGGCGTAGCACAGGATCACGGTAGGTGAATGTCTGAGGCTTAAAAGTGAGATACTGCCTCTGCATTATGTCTTTCTGGTTCTCTCCTCCAGCATGGCGCTCTTGTTCATTTTTGGCCTTGTTTTTTCTTCTAATAGACTCTAAGTCCACTTCTACTCCTTCAACATGAGGCCAGGGTACCACAGGTTTGAATCTGTCATCCCCAGGAACTAATCCATTGCCTCCACGGTTAGGCATGGGGTTATTGACATCTCTGTCTTCCTATACAAAAGGGAGGGGGATATACAATGAGTACATGAAGGCAAACCACAGCAGAGTTTATTATGATACCAGTTTTCATGTTTTCAAAAAGGCTGAGGCAACAGTAAAATGGTTTAAAGCATAATACAGAAGCAGGCCAGTAATCAGGACTTCCCATTAGAAGACATCTTTCAGGGAGCGAAGAGCATGCCAAGAAGTAGACTACTTCCCTGTCCTACCATTCCAAAAGAAATGAATGGATGGATGCAATTTTTCCTTCTCCCCTTCTAATCCTAACTCTCTACCAAAGACTCTTAATAAAGCACATTATTATGGGTTAGAGCAATGAGGTTCTAGGACCTTTAACAAAAGCAGACACTGAATAGGTCATGTTGAGCAATATGTGGTTTTCCCAGCTGCCCGGTGTACGATAAATATAGCTTTGTGTCAGAGATGTAGCCATATGGTGGCAGTGGTATTAGATGTCACCCGTCACTAGGCTGGCTTCGTGCCCCTAGTGGCAGAGGAACAAGGCGTGGATATGCATTCAACAGTCCCAATTTATTATATTCTATTCAGTAAGACCTCAGCTGAATGGAGAGCTATTTTTAAAAAAGCTCTAATAACTGTAACCAAGTCAGTTTGGGCTTTTCAATCATACCCAAAACCTAGTTTACCCACCCAGTGGGAGTCCAGGTAAAAACAGATTTTGCAAGTAAGGGGACTTGGTAAAGTCTGCCCCCTTTTCTGCTTGGACCCTCCTCATTAGGCAGCAGATCTTTTTGTCAGAGATCCAGAGTGCTTTTGCTCCTGAGGTATTGATCGTATGTGGAATTTTTGCTACACCTGTACTATTCTCTGCTTGAAGCAGCGTTCTCACCATAAACATCATCCCGGTGGCTTTAAAAAATAATGATGTCCCACCCCCAGACTTGGTGATGCAATTGGTCTGGGCATTCATATTTTTAAAAGCTCCCCTGGTGATTTCACCATGCATCCGAGCTTGAGAACCTCTAGCTTAAAGGGAGAGTCGCCATAATTAGAGACGGGGATTACTGAGTATGCTTAGTCCGGCAAGAGGCAAGGTGAGCTTAGAACTGCTACAAAATAGGCTAATTTCGTCTGCCACCTCACTCCACACTAAGAAGAAGCGATCCTTTAAGAGTCAAAATAGAATTAGTGCCATCTGACCAAAATGTTTCTATAGTGATAGAGCCACCTTCAAAATAAGTTTAAAACTTTGTTTTGAAAGGTATGGAAGTAAGGCACAGAAGTAAGGCTTTAGGTGTGATGTTGACAGTTTATTTAGGGATAGAAATTTCTTTTTAGAAAGTCAGTTAATTCCGAGGTCAATTTAGTTGATGTTGACATTTTGGTAAGGACTAGCTAAGAATTGATTTCAGAGAGTTCAGAAATGAAATTTAAAATTTTATCTATTTATTTAGTTAATATAAGCATATGATAAAAAATTCAAAGGATTCAAAAGGGCAGAAAGTAAAAGGCAAATTTTCCTGCCTTCTCTTCTATAGAGGCCAACATAGCCAGCAGTTTCTTGTGAATCTTTCTAGATGTTATTAATGTATGCTTGTATAAACACACGTGTGTATATATATAACAAGAGAATTTTTTTGTGGACATGGGACATAGATTTTAATTGATGGGAATCTGTAAGATATTACAACTGTTCAAAAGGTAAATTCAAGGAACAGACAAATATATAAAAGTCAAGAATACTGCAAAGGGGAGTTCCTAACCACTTCCAGTTTGGTGCCGCCAGACTGGAATAGATGTTTGGTTAAGCATAATCTTAAAATTAAAAAAAAAATACTGCAAAGAATTTAAAAATAGATGCAAAACTGGTAAAATTATTTGCTATCCAGAGGGCAGTAACCAACTTCACTCTCCAGTACACAATTTCCTTTTCAATGGACAAGAACTTTTGCATTACTGTCAGTTTCTATTACTTGCAGGATTGTAAAACAGTCAGAGATAATAAAAGTGCCAGATAACCTAGAAAGCTGAGTCAGACAGACCCAGTAATCTTTTTGGTCCATTTCAAAGTTGTTCCACAATTTTCCTCCAATAACACACAATGAAATATAAAGTGCAACACTCAGCCTGATTCTCTGAATACGATGCCTTTCCGCAGGCGTGTGTTGTGAGGAGATAAGGCTTTTGGATCAGGACTTTCTGATCTGCACAGCCTCCAGGAGACACTTAGCTGGAGCCTGACCTGTGAGCCCTACTAAGGGTCACAGGTGAAGAGGTACGAGGTAGTCCTGCCAGAAATCTTGTAGTCATGAAGTACCGAGGGTTATCATAAGCATTAACTCAGACTAAGGTGTGGAAGCCAAGCATGACTGTAACAGAGAGGTAGGTGCCGAAGCTGAGAAATGATTGTAATGATGGCAAAAGTATCCATTTCTCCAATTTATCTCCTGGCTATTTCCAACATTATACTCACTTATGGTAGTGTTGTAAGCGAATTAAAATAGAGAAAACATTATAAAACTCAAGATATTGGACCCAAGTTGTTGACTCTGAATCAAATACAACACAAAAAGGAGAAACACCTTCTCCCCAACTTCAATTTTTTTCATCAAGGCTGCAGTGAAACAGTAACTGGGGAGGTAAAAAAATGAGGTGAAGGAAATGTCAGAAAATACAGAAAAGTAGGTCATCAGATGTCAGTATCGATAACCATGGCAATCCATTATGTAGCCTAATATTCCATAGGGAAAAAATTACATATTGGAAGGATATGGAATATGATAGTACATGAAATCAAGGTAGCCAAACTGTGCAACACACAGTATGGTGTCGGTTGGCCTATGCTAACATAAAAATTGCAAATTTAAATATTTCTCAAATTCAGCCACCTCACTGAGAATATGTACTGGACTCAAACTTTCAAGCTTATTGTCCTCCAAAATTGTTTTGATCTTTTCTTGACTTAGGGTTCTTTGTCTAAATTTTAACTGTTGGTTAAGATTCACGGTTCTGTTAAAAGTCTACCTGTTATTTTACCCTCATTCTGGGTTATCTCATTCTCTTCCAAACCAGGTGACCAGTTTTGTACTTATCATTCCTGCATCCATTTCCTCAGCCCACACCACACTTGTGTTCTTTGGACCTTACAGTCAACTGCTTCCTGAACATTTCTACTTATACCGAGCTGGTACCTCAACTTAAGATACCCCAAACTGGACTTATCATCGACCCCACACCGCAAATCTGTTCCAATTACTGTCCTTCCTATGTTGGGGACTGGATCCACCATCCGCTCAACTGATGAGGTACAAACCTGCATTTCACCCTCACTTCTTATTACTCTTTTATCGGCCCTGCTGACATCCAACCACTC
>PVKM010000307.1:45522-107710 GCA_004027735.1 Carollia perspicillata | reverse complement strand
TATTTAATCCCACAAGTTAGGTTCCGTGATTACCATCCCTATTTTACAGACACGAAATCAGACAGGAAAGTTACTAATATCAGAATCATTACACGGTAGGGTCAAAATTTGAATCCAGGCGGTCTGGCTCAAGAGCCCATGCTCTTAACCACTGTGTTTTAGTGCTTCTCCTTCTAACGCATGTGCTTACTGTCTCTCTTCATTATTTTTTCTACACAGCAGCCATGGTGACTTATAAAATTGAAATACAAACATGTCATTTCCCCTGCTTACAATATTTCACCACTGGTCCTCTTCCCTATGGAGAATTTACCCTGCTTAACAAGGTTGATAAGGCTTCGCAGGCTCCAGCCTGCACTTCTAGCTCCACCATATCCACTAGAACAGGGATTGGTTAACTTCTTCTGTAAAGGGCCAAGTAGTAAACATTTCAGGCTTTGCAGACCACGGGTCTCTGTTGCAATGAATTCAGTTTGCCATTAGGTGCAAAAGCAGCCACAGACAATATATAAATGAATGGATATGACTATATTCCAATAACACTTTATTTACAAGGACAGGCAGTGGGGATGATCTGGCCCCCAAGCCCTGCACTAGCCTCTAAGCTCCTTAAAAGGGTAGGGATCATGCCCATCACCATTGCATTCCCAACACTTTCCCTGGCATGCAAATTCTCAGTAAAATGTATGGAATAAATAAATGAATCCTAAACTTGCTTCTTTGGTTATGAGAGAGATTCTCAGAAGAAAAGGGAAAGAGAGAATGAAGAATATGAAATAGGAAAGAAGGGCTTAGAAAACCTCCCTGGCAAAGTTATGAATTCAGCAAAGGAATGGGACATAACTCTATATTCTGTGCACAGTACTGTACCCTTAATAATACTGTGCAATGCTCACTAGAAAAACTGAATTTGCTCACTTCTCAAAGCTTGTATGTCATTAAATTTGAAGGCAAAACCAAATATGAGAATTGTCTGTCTAGTCCCAAGTCAATTAAGAATAATCATGTCAAATCTTAATGTTATACGATTTGAAGAATGGCTGTAAAGCAGTATAATCACTCAACTCCCCTGAGAAGGAAAACCCCTCCTTCCTGAGAGTGAATGAAAATGTGCAGATGCTTTTCTGACTCACTGGCACTGTGATACCTTCATAAGCACCAACTGATTTACTGTGCAGTTAAAAATCAATGAATCACTGGTGACTAGAAATGGAAAAGAGAATCAGTAGATAATCTTCTAAGATCAGTATGTTCATAAAGGTGGAAATGTACTGAAAAATATAATCACTTACCACCAGGTAGAAATATGGGATTATCAGAAATTGGGTCAGACTATTCATTTTACATTTTACAATTTACTAAGTTCCTCCCTCACCTGAGTGGTATGAGTGGCATTTGTCCAGGATGGCCATGCCTTGGTGGAAATGATATGAACATGAAGGGATTTAGAAAAATGGTCTTTAGAGCAAATGAAAGTGCTATAGGCTTGTTTGGATTTGAAATTATAGGTAAACCCTGGAAAACTAAACTCTTAATGATAAGCTTCTGCAGTTACATGATCTCTTGAGAAATTACAATTTAGCGTCAGGGAGTGGCCACTGCTAATAAAATGTACACTATTCGGTTATCATTCTGCATGAGTCACAGAACTTCAAAACATAAGGGCATATCTAATTCCATGACTTAAAAACCGCCTTGATAAAAAAATAAAATCTTAGAAAAATCACATCAGCGCCCTTTCTCCAGCTGCACGCACTCACCTTGAAGAAGAAGAAATGGGCAAAGAGAGCAGGGACGGCGGTGGTAAAAACAAAGAGGTGCCGGAGAAGAAAACTCTTGTTTCAGAGGAAACAGGGTGGGCGTGTGGGCTGGGCCTCCCAGACTCTCACCAAACTGTGGCAGGATGTGGGTGGGAGCACGGGGTGCTCCAGCCTTAGCACCTTTGTTTCTCTCTGGTTACCTAGCGCTGGATTCTGAGATGATTTGTCTCCTGCTGACTTTATGCTAAAAACTGTCTGAGGACCATCTCGCTCCTGGTCTTCTCGCTCCAGGACTGAGAGTTGACTGCATTGGGAGTCACTGGCCTTATCGGGCATGGGAGGAGGGACAAAGGTCAAGTAATTCATCCCTGCTTAATCAGGGTTTAAAATGGATACACCTAAGATTAAACCAACGCCTTACCAGTCCTTGAATAGTTAGGATGTTCTCCCTCATGGAAAAGGACCCTTTTCCAAGTACATTTAAAGACCCATAAACTAGGAAGAGATTTAAGGCCAGGGACAATGTCTCTACTGGCAACTAGGGTAGAATTGAAAATAAAGGTGTGGGTTATCAGTAAGAAAAAATATTACACTCTCATAGAAAAATTATCTCCTGAAAGAAATAGACTCAGGATAAATTCCTATTCTTCCTCTTATTCTTTTCCCTCGGTACCAGACCAGTAGATAAGCCAAAGGGTAATAGAATGGAGAAAACAGCATGGTTGACATCACATCAACAGCTCCACCAAAGGAAATCAGGTCAGCAACTCTAGTGCTATATATTAGACTTCGGCAGAGTAACCACCAGTCCGAGGCGAAGTACTACACAGTAAGCCAGCCTGACCCAGATTTACTCTAGGGACTGAAACACAGAGACTCTGGACTGCAGAGAGCTGCTATTACATAACAGCTAATCATGACTCCCTTTATTATTTTTTTTCTTTAAAAACTTAGGGTATACTATGGCAATCACAGTCACAAATGGATAAGTAAGTGGTGTATTTTTCAACCATCTACTGGAAACATTTTACCAGGTTCATAAAAGGGCACTTTGAACCAATTAAATACCACCCTCCTTAACCAAATAAGCATATGTAAAATACAGGATATAATTCAGATCTATCCGGTACCATTGTGAATAAATGAAAATTAATAGGTGTCTTCTTTAAAATTTGACTAGATCACATTTTGAACATTTAGCCAGTCATATTAATAAAAGGGAGATTAACAGTATAAAAGAGTCTCACAATAAACCTCATAGTTGTGCAACTAGTTAGTCAACATTTGTGAACTTGGATTTCCATATAGTATTCTTGAAGCGGTATCCACCTGCACAGACAATGACTTTCTGAAGATCTTTCTGCGTCCTGCGGAATCATCAGGGTCAACTGCAGAATACCTAGATATGGTAAATTTTGGGGAAAATTTTTGGCAAAAAGGCTTGGGCTCTTCTTCCTCACTTTAAAAACAATTTCTTACACACATTAAGATGAGACAAAATGCGGTTGTAATTTGCCTTAATTAAATAGTGGCAAAACGAAAGTATTGAAAGTATTATATTTTCAGTAGAAAAATACCAGCTCTTTGGGGGTAATCAACTATTTGAGTAATTAAAAATAACCTCCAGCCCTGGGTGGTGTGCTCAATGGGTTGAGCACTGGTCTGTGAACTGAAAGGTTGCAAGTTCAATTCCCAGTCAGGGCACATGCCTGGGTTGCCTGCCAGGTCCTCCTCAGTAGTGGACATGTGAGAGGTAACTGACGGATGTTTCTCTCCTTCTCTTTCTCTCTCCTGTCCACTCTAAGAAATAAATACAATTTAAAAAACACACAAAAAAACCCTCAAAATCCTTTTGAAGGTGATCTAAGGCTATTTACCCTTTCTGATGCCTGGAATGAGCTCTTGGTTTATCCTGGTCCAACCACCTTGGGCCCTCTCCCTTGGAAGGTTGTGAATTCCTTCAAGCAGAAGGCAAAGGCCTGTACTGTCATCCCAGCAAGGCTTTTTCTTCCATATAAATGATAAACTCTGGAGGCTTAGAGTGAAATACTGATTCCTTCTAAGCACTTAAAATCGTCTAAGAAACCCAACAAGAGTTAAAAGATTTCTTCCCACCAGGTTAACTTATTTTCAATTTAATATTTATTAAAATACTGAAATATGTTTCAAATGTTCTATATTTTGATAATAATTATGCATTGATGGTATCTGAAGTTATAAATTAGTGAGTCTAATTTCCATGGTCATTTCTATGTCGAGCACATAGATATTACAGTAAGTTTTTGATATTTAATATCACTCATATAATTGAACTTTATATGTATTGCTTTTCTTTTCATATCTATGGGAAGGCATCTTTTCATTCAGGGTTCAGGAAAATTACTCAAGTGACCGGAAATATTACCTGTATTTCACTAGAACCCATACTTAATGAGCAAGTATGAATTTCTTTATAGCATATACATTTATTTAAAATGCTGCAGAGATAAGAGGCTATACTAAAAATAAAAACTTCCAAAGTATAAAGATATTCTGGTTTTTATGTTTGCTCTGTTATACTGAAGATTATTCCAGTGATTAGGTATAGCTTAAAAGTTGTTTTGACATCATAAGCATGAGTAATAAAGTCCATTACATTTCCTCAGAAGGAACAGTATAATTTAAAACAAAATTTAGTTCACCCAACCTAAAGTGATCAAATTGCTTAAAATTATGATAAAATTAAAAATGTTTAAAAGCCATGTTAATGCACTGCATTTTTTAAAGGTATCAGGTTGTAAACTACAAATTTCTTGGTAATAAAAACTCAATTTTCAACTTATAAATTAAAGTTACAACTGAAATAGGGGAGATTTCACACAAATTCCATCTCTGTATTAACACTATAATCTCTAATGTTCTATTTTCAACAGTCTAGTGAATATTTCTAGTACTGCTCTTCCCACACTGTCTTAGTATCTGTTTACATACTTCTCCCCAGTTGGACTGAGGACTCTTTGAGATGGTGACAGTGCATTACTTATCTGTGTGTCCCAAGCACCAAGCAGACAGTAGGTACTCAGAGTGTATTTCTTCATGGACTGAGGAGATGGAGAACGCCTAGGTGGGAGTCATCTATTATTACCTTGGGAATATAAACTGACTTTGGATCCACTGTCTTATGTCACTGCTTGACTTGGTTTAAGTTAGCATTTTGGGAATCCAAAAAAGATGACTAAAAAACATTATTCTCCCTACAAATCTAAAATTTGAATAATCCTTTTTTTAGTTTCTCCTCTTCTTCACATTTGGATAAACGATGCATGTCTGCAAGTGAAATTTAGAACATGAGCACTTTATTTAAACATGAGAAAGTAAATCTTTGGGTGTTAGTCTTGGTCTTCTAGGCCAATTTATCTTGCAAATGTTTCCCTACTAAATTTGGACCTTGTTATAAAAGTTATAGGATGGGAATTCTACATCAGGTCAGAAAAATATTAGGTAATACTTATGGGAGAATAAATTAAAAGAAGAAATGGACAATCGAAGGACCAAAATACAGGTTAAGTCTACAGTAGGGAAAAAACAGCAACAAATTGATTATTCTTTTACAAAAACTTTTACTTTTAAATTTTTAAAAAGATTTTACTTATTAATCTTTAGAGGGAAAGGGAAGGAGAAAGGGAGAAGAGAGAGAAATATCAATGTATGGTTGCCTCTCATGTGTCCCCTGGTGGGAGCTGGCCTGCAGCCCAGGCATGTGCCCTGATTGGGAATCGAACGGTAATCCCTTGGTTCGCAGGCCCACGCTCAATCCACTGAGCTATACCAGCCAGGGCCAAAAACTTTTATTTTTAAGATGGTATAATTATCCAGATCAAAGTTACAGTATTATCACAGACAGCTAACCAAAAAAATGTATGAAACACATGAAAGTTGAACATATTTATCAAATCCAAATAATTTCTGTTTTTCAGTTCATGCCGCAGCTCATGCACTAAATCATGTATATACTTTACAGGTTGAAAAAGTCTTTCTTATTGTGAATATTTAATATTAAATCTTTAGCTGATCAGAAATGAGTTTTAAGAATCAAATATGAGGCCCTGGCTGGTGTAGCTGAGTGGATTAAGTGCAGGCCTGCAAACCAAAGTGTTGCCAGTTCAATTCCTAGTCAGGGCACATGCATAGGTTGCAGGCCAGGTCCCCAGTAGGGGGCACACAAGAGGCAACCACACATTGATGTTTCACTCCCCCTCTTTCTCCCTCCCTTCTCCTCTAAAAATAAATAAAATCTTTTTTAAAAAAGAATCAAATATGAGTATAAAACAAATGATCAATAAATAATTTTGTAATATATTTCAAAAGGTGATGAAGCTTATTTGTCAAACTAATGCTGTTATTTCAGTGGCAAGATCACAGATGTTAAGACAACATTATATGTACAGGGTACACCAGTGTCATTTATAAGCTCCATCTCCCACAGGTTGTAAAAGGCAGATTATAATACTTTTAAAATGAATGAAATATATCTAACACATATATTTTAAAATATACCATAGAAAGATATAATGGGTAGATTTTAACTCTCTCTGTTTGGAAGCTAAGGAATTACTGGATTTTTAAAAAGAAAGCTCTTGAGTGTTATTTTCATTCTTAAAAAAACCCATAAGTTACACAAACTATCTTAATAAAATTGTCAATATTTTGTAACAAATACCCTACGTGGTTATTTCTACTAAATGACCTGTCTGAAAATAAGAAAGGTATTGGAGAATAAGTGAGGAGAAAAAAATAGGAAAGCAAAGCAATGAAAGAAAGATTATAAAATAAAATCTGTGAAGATTTTTAAACACATGAATAATTTATATGTGCATATATATTATGTATGCACATGGAGAGAGAAAATATAGATTTTAAAACCAAAAAGCACCGTGGGATAAGAAATAAGAAATTAACCCTGCTGAATAAGAACAATCACAGCATTTCATCAGGTGAAGAAAGGAGGAACTACTTAAAAGCTGAATTCATTGAAAATGAGCTCCCATCTGCTCCTCTTCTGCCCACTCACGTAACATTGCAGAACTTTCTTCCAGCTTGTGCCCATCAGGTCTACTTTCTTACAAGCTAAAAATCGCCTTCTTTTCTAGATCATCTGTAAAATATTTTAAAGGAGCAATCCCAACATCAACCCTCGGGTCCAAAGTGTTAACATAAATACAAAAACAAAAACAACCCCCCCCCCCCCAAGGAAGTGCTTATTCAGTCCTACCCTCTGAGTCTTGTTTCCAGTAACAATACCTTTCATAATGTCATTACCAGCCAGAGCCCAACTGTTCAATTCTAATTCTGCCTCACATCTGGCAATCCCAGGAAGATGACACAATGATTTCCAAAGCTTCCTGAAAACTTTATCAGGAATTATATCACCAACAGAATCATCACTAATTCTTACGATAGTAAGGAAAAAATGTTTTCCTGAGTGAGAGCAGAATGAGGTCAAATGTGGTATTTGTGTTGGGAGTGAGTGTTTGTAATACCCTTTTGAAAGCTGAAAAAGCAATGTCCTATTATCCCTCCAGGGGAGAAATTCTAGAATGAATACATCACTCACTCCCACATGAAATGTTACTACTTTTTGCAGCTGGAAATGCATGAAACAGCTTTTCCTCTAGTGCTTCTTTGCTTTGCCCTGAAGCTTGGCCTTCATAACAGCTCATAAAAAAAGTATTGCAATGCGGGGCTTGGAACACATACATTTTGAATGGTATAAGAATCTCTTGCAAATCTAAAAAGAAAAAAAAATCACCTCAAAAAAAAAAATTCCTCAAAGCTTTCAGGGCAGATTCATCAATTTTAAGTGTGGAGCAACATTTTACTACCGAGTCATGACTAGAAACCCATTTTAGGAGGGTGTGACAAGGAAACATAACTATGTGAGACAGAAGAAACACATTCAGAGAAGATCAAGGTTATTTATGTAATAAACTTGACATTTTACTGTTCAACTATCAACAGGCCTGATCTCTCTTTCAGGAGCGTATGCTTGCTTAGCCAGCGACAGATACTCTAGTTTGACAAGAGTGTTATTTGGCACTCAGGTTAGTATTTATATGCATCATTAAAAGATAAATGTACTGTCCTTTTAGTTATCCAAATATCTATTACAGGTCTAATATCTGCCAGGTACTCCCTAAAGTACTGTTAGATGAAAAGGCCCTGCTTCTAAGGGAGTCCTGGGGGAAGGGATGCTTGAGGAGGCTGTGATACGGTCTCCATTTCAAAACCAGCAGATGCACCCAGCACGGAGAGGATGGCAAGGGTTGGTGGGTAAGGACATGAGCATGGGAGTTTGGCAGCCATTCTAGACTGAGGCAAAGGCACAAAAGCATAAAAGAACATGTAATATTCAGAGAACTCCAAACGGTTTGGTGTAACAAGTACAGGGGACATATGGGGACGTGGCAGTAGATGAGACTCGAGATTTGGCAGTGCCTCAGAGTGCCTCTTAAGAAATGCCAGGAGGTTCAGACTTTATCCTCTTAGAAATAGGAGCCGTGAGAGGGGAGCGTGCCAGATCAGGGCTGAATTTTGGAAGGAATATTCTGATGGAGCAAGTGAACAGAAAGAAGAGCCGAGATGTTTTCAGACAGATGAAAAAAATATTTGGAAATAAAATACTGGGAAAGCAATGTGGGAGAGAATTTCAAGAAAGGAGTGGTCAACAGGGCTAAAAACTGCAGGCAAGTTGTGAAATTAATGAGAATTCCAAGGCCTGAAGGTGTAGGCAAGGCAAGCAGTTTAGTCTCAGCTCTGCAGCATGACTCACTCACCAGCTCTGTGATACACAGGGGAGGAGGCCCGGAGAACATGGGCCTGGAGGGACCTCGGGACTGCTCCCAATTAACTCCTATCCAGCTGGAGCGGGGAATATTCTTCAATTTTCTATCATCTAGAATGCTAGAGGCATTTCTGAGATCCTCTTGTTCTGCCCTAGGCATCTGAAAGGAACGTCTGACTGATGGACTGACAAACATGTATTGAGTACCTTCTCTACCAGGCTACAGGGTTAGAGGGATGAGCCGATGCATCTCTGCTCTCACGGAGCTCTCTGTCAGTGGAAGCAACAATCATCAAATAATCACACAAATATGGTGCTGTGAGACCCGTTCAGGGGATGGATCTCACCTAGGGATTTAGGGAAGGCTTCCTTGAGAATGAAGGATTACTGAGCAGAGATCTGAAGCTAACTAGGCAGAGAGGGGAAGGAAGGTCCAGGTAGAGAACATTCTGTGCAAAGTCCCTACAGCAAGGAGGCCTACGGTAGGATTTCACTCATGTGGAATATAAAACAAAAAAGGGATGAACGAACTAACAGAACAAAATGAAACAAAAAGAAACTCAGAGATTCAGACAACAGAATGGTGGTTACTAGAGTGGGTGGAGGATGGGAGAGGGCAAATTGGACGGG
The DNA here is from genome assembly GCA_004027735.1 of Carollia perspicillata. Lineage (NCBI taxonomy): Eukaryota > Metazoa > Chordata > Mammalia > Chiroptera > Phyllostomidae > Carollia > Carollia perspicillata. The sequence goes on along the minus strand of PVKM010000307.1, from coordinate 98,500 downwards.
GGGGAGTCACATGTATGGTAATGAAAGGAAACTAGACTTTTGGTTGTAAGCATGCAATGCAGAGATCAAACTATAAAGTTGTTTTCTGAAATTTCTATGATATTATTAACTATTGCCAGCACAATACATTTTATTGAAAAGAAATAAAGCTCTTGCTAAACCAGAACAAAAAAGGCCCATGGTAAGGAAGAAGGACTAAATGTGGCTGGAGAGCAGTCAGGGGGACCCGGCGGAGGTAAGGCTGAGGCTAGGTGGCAGGCACACCAAGCAGGGGCTGGTGTTCATGGTAATGCATGTGGTCTTAACAGGAACAATGGAAAGCCAGTTCATAGTTTTAATGCTCCTGGAAGGGACAGGGGCATTTGAAAAGAGCCTACTGGCTGAGGAGTCAGAACAGACTGGAAGGAGGCCAGAGTGGACGAGGGCTAATTAGGAAATGGTGAAATTTAATGATGGACGGATATGTCTGGTGAAGGAGACGAAAGTGTCAAGAATGACTTTAAGGTTTCTAATTCGCACATCTGGATGCTATTTATGGAAAGAGAAAACACTGGAAAAGGTCATAACTGAAGATGACAAATTCCTTTTTGGATGCGGAGTTTGAAGTGCTTCTGAAATGTTCAATAGAAGATGGAAACATATATTATGCATCTCAGTGAAGCGGTCTGGACTGGAGAATAGAAATTTGGCAGACAACCTGATAGCTAATAACTGACAAGGACCTGGATGAGTCTATTTACAGAGAGATTATAAACTGAGAAGAGGGGAGGGCCGTGGACCCTGCCTTGAGGGGGATAATGAGACTACCAAGGAGAGAGAGAACTGGTCTAACATGTTAGAAGAAAACCCAAAACCGAAACTGTGTGTTTAAAACAGAGGGAACAGTCAACAGTGTTCAATGCTGTTGAGAAGCCAAGTGAGAGGAGGGACTGGATTTGGTTAGTGGACCCTGACTGCTAACTTCAGTGAGAGCTGTTCTGATGGTGTAATGGGGTCAAGGGCCCAGCAGGAGTGGGTGCAGGTGTGGAGTTAGAAGTGGAAGTGGTGCAAGCAAAAACAAGCAGCGTTTGTGACAACTCTGCCTGTTAGAGGGAGAAGAGAAATGGAGAGGTATCTGGGGGAAATAAGGTGAACTGAGAGAACTGTTTATTTGTCTGTCATTAAAGGGAGAGTCTTCATCATTTTTAAAGAAAAGCAAGGGCTAGGTATTAAAATACATGTGAGAGAAGGAGTAATCAAGAGTAGAAAGTTCCTGAGAATATGGGATGGAAAGGAGCCAAAGCAGACACAGGAGTGGCCTGGCCAGGAGGAGGGCAGTCCCTCTCCTGAAACAGGAAGGAAGGGATCCGGTGCAGACACAGGTACTTTTCTCTTCCGTGGAATCCAGACCCTCACCACTGGTGTCTGAACTACTCCAACAGTCTCCCCCACTTCGACTATTCTACACAACAGATTGCAATCAGGCTTGCCCGTGTCAGACACTGCTTTCACGGTGCATGTTAGGGGCTTCTTTTTTAAAATTGACAGGCGCTGCATCTTTTTTCCAACACATCAGATTTAAAATCCTTTGTGTGGCCTTTTAATGTCACCCATTTTTATTCACTCTAGCTGTTCCCTGGACTCTAGTCAGGCAGACCCCTTAGGAGATCATCGAAAAGCATTCTCTGGCTATTATCAACGAGACAAGAAATAACAAGTGCTGGAGAGGTTGTGGAGAAAAGGGAACCCTTATACACGGCTGGTGGGAATGCAGACTAGTACAGCCACTATGGAAACCAGCATGGAGGTTTTTCAAAAAATTAAGAATAGAGTTTCCAAGTGACCCTGGAACCCCCTCTTCTGGGGATCTAACCCCAGGTTTGAAATCATCTGTTTGCAAAAATATATGCAGCTCTGTGTTCACTGCAGTATTATTCATGGTGGCCAAGACATGGAAACAACCAAAGTGTCCTTCAGTAGATGACTGGATAAAGAAAATGTGGTACATATATTCAATGGAATACTACTCAGCCATAAGATGAAATACTGTCATTTGTGACAATATGGATGGATCTTGAGAGTATCATGCTAAGAGAAATGAGTCAGAAAAGGTCAAAAACCATATCATTTCACTCATATGTAAGATATAAATCGGAAAGCAATAAACAAACAAAAACTCACAGACACACACAACAGTATGGTGGCTACCAGAGGAAAGGAGGGGAAGAGGTCAAAGGAAAAAGGAGGTCTAATGTACGATGACAAGGAGACTTGACTTTGAGTGGTAAACACATAATGCAATAATACACAGATGATGTATTATAGATTTGTACACTTGAAATCCCTGTAATTTTATTAATGTTACCCCCAGTAAATTTAATAAAACTTAAAAAAAAAAGCATTCTCAGCTCTGCCTCTAGAGTTTGGCTCAGGTTGTCAACCTTAGCCCACGGCAATGCCCTGGCTTCCTCCTCTCTGTTCTTTTTAGGTTCAGTTCCAGTTCCTTTTATAAAGACTCAGCCCCTGCCATCTGTTCTAGTTCCAGTGATACTTTTCTCTTTTATTAATTTCTCTTCCTTAATACTTTTAGAATCCTCTAATTATCCTATGTGTTACTTTTTTCTTCCTCAACCAGATTAAAAGCTTTAGTTGAGGAGAGTCTTATATAGTCTTTTACTCCGTTAAGAGTTTCTAGTGTGTATCTTCTTTTCTGCTAAATTCTCTGCCATTTCAATTTCCCTTATTCCTACACGCATATACAAAACAGTCAGTCACACCTATTCATTAGGAAACATGATGTCTCCTGGGCCCCATATTTCTAAAAGAGTGTGTACTTTATGTTATTTTTTTATTTTTATCTCAGTTGTACCACTTTGGCAGCTTTGTGTGACTGAGGTTGGCTGGAATGTGTCAGAGCAACTAAACTTAGCATGTCTGATCGACTGGCTTCCCTCAGCTCATTCATAGAATCGCTTCCTGTTGCTCACCAGCTGCTGGGGTCCCTTCTCCCAAAGTGCCAAAATGGGCTTTGGAAATGAAGTGATCTCTCTGTTATAAGGTACTCTAGAAGGAATGAAGTAAAGTAATTATGACACTAGTTCTTAACTATTTTCCTCTCTCCAGTGTGGGAGGTGCCCACAAGTTTTTCATTACTTTTAGATATAAAAGTGGTAACTATCCTTAAGATTTTTAAAATGCAAAAACCTAAATATGTTTCTTATAATCACTGTTAATTTCAGTAAGTTCATTTCAATAAAATTTCCTTTATTTTCAAATCAATACAATGATATTAACTAGAATTAGTAATAAAATAGTTCAGAAAAGGGCTAGTAATAAAACATTCAGAAATGGCTAAACTTCTGAAATGACTACATTTCCAATTAGTACTTCAAAAACTAGTAATAACTCACAATGAGGCCCACTAGTCTAGGTAAATATCAGGATATAGGAAAATGTAATACCTTAGAATGGTATACTCATCTCACGATTTTATTTCTACAGAGAAAAATAGAAAGTTATTTGCAGTTAGTCGCTTTAGCATATGTAAATGTTAAGCTGAGCCACTATGCTAGTTATTCTTATTTCACAGAAACACTAAATGGTTTTCAAAAATCTATTTGTCTGCCATTGACAAATGAAGCAGTAAAATAAGGTTTTCAAATTGACACTAAGAAAGAGGTACCACCATTTATACTCCTGAAGCACTCTGGTATTCCTGAAGGGCATCCCTCAGTTGTGATCACAAATAGGTCTCATTACGGTCACATTTTCAACACATTTCTTGCTCTTCACTTCAGGCTATGCTTGTTGCTAGGCTTATAGAAAGCTAAATGGCAGGATGACCTGAAGAAACATAAAAGCTCTTTTTATAAACACACATCAGTGGTTCTTAACCTTTTTAGAGTGACAACAATCTTGGACCCTCTCCTAGAAAAAAAAAATACCAACAGTATAATGTTGGTAGCGTCCTTTGTAGAACCATCTGGCTGTATGTATCAAAAGCCTCAAAAACATTCATTCCTTCTGATTACACAATTTCAAACTAAATGGCAGGATGACCCCAAGAAACATAAAATCTTTTTATAACCATACATCAGTGGTTCTTAACCTTTTTAGAATGACAACGATCCAGGGCCCTCTCCTAGGGAAAAAAAGGACAAACAGCATAATGTTGGTAGAGTCCTTTGTAGAACCATCTGGCTCTATGTATCAAAAGCCTCGAAAACATTCGTTCTTTCTGATTACAAAATTTCCAAACTGGGAATATATGCTACCGAGATCATTCTAATTACAGAAAAGATATTATGCGTAAATGTTCTCTGCAGTACACACCAGCAAATAAACTAGCAACAAACAAAATGTCTCTAATAAGAGAACAGTCAAGAAACTTACCCTGTACTTACACAACTGAATAGTACAGAGCTATAAAAATATTTAAGAAAAATAATTCTTGTGGAAAATCCTATGATATAATGTTAGTTTTTAAAAAGCAGGATGCACACATTGACTATGTACACTGGTTACGCTATATGATCTCAAATATGAAAAAAGGCATAGCTATGACTAGAAGGAAACAAAGTTAAAAGTAGTACTTGCCTCTGGCAGTGAGATTTTAGATGATAATCTTTCTTATCTCATGGTTTTCCTTATCTTCTATATAGAGCATAGTTATTTGAAGTTTTTAAACATTGTTAAGCTTCTTAAACTTGTTTCAAAAATTATTTATTGAACAAAATGACTATTTAGAAAGCAGTTTATGTAAGTGGAGTTTTTTCCCCCACAAGGTTCTACATCACAGTAAGCTATAAAGTTTGCTGGCTGCCGAAGAGATCACTGGACACCATTAACAACCAAACAAAGAGAGAATCAACACCAAGCGCAGCTGAGGGAAGGCTCTGAGAAATACCTACGGTCACAGCGAACTGAGCTGAATGTTCACGCACAGGGAAGAACTAGGAATATTCCTCATCTGAGGACATAGCCAAGCTTTAGGGAACATTAAAAAAAAGGAAAACTCCACATTTTACTACATCCTTTATAAAAGACACCGAAAGAAACCTACCCTCCAGAATGTAGTGAATTCAATTATTAACCACTCAATTGCCAATTATCAATCACTTAAAAGCAGAGTGAATGTCATCTAAAATAAGGCCCTCCTGCAGTGAGGCACAAGTTGTACCTCAAATAGTCCTTTACGTGAAGATGATCATCTTTTCGAAAAACAACAAATTGATTATGGTACTGTGTTCTCTGTTGATCTCTCCTACTCACACCTGCTCCTGGTTCATCTTCAAGACACTTCTTTAGAAGAAGTTAAATTAAATTTTTTAAATTAGATTAAAATATTAAAGAGGTTAAATTAAAAGTCCTCATCTTTATTTCTCTCCAAAGCAGGTAAGTATTCATGGCAAATTAGAAGGAGGAAATTAAAAAGAATAGTTGGATTTTAGCACTAATTTTGAGGTCATTTAAAAATTATATTGTCTTTTAACCACATATTAAAATATATTTGATGCATACCTAACTTTAAAGCATTTCATTTCTAGTTTAGACAACATTATAAAGCAAAGAAAGTTATGTTGTTGGCTGCCAAAATTCAGTGCCTTGAGAAATGATTAAGTTTTAAAAACTATACAACACACATACTGGAAGTATTGCAAGATCTTCCAGTAAAAACAAAGGCCAGAGATATATCTTCAAAGCAAGACAATAACAAAGAGTACATTAACAATACACAATTCAAATGAAAAAGCAGGCATTTCCTTCGCAGAGAGCACTCATTCCCTCACACAAGGGGTGAGGGCCACCAGGCAGAAGGTACGTGGCATCCACAGATCCAAAGGAAAGGGTGGCGTACATCTCTGTGAGCCTGGGGCATGGCGGGGGGCAGGCGGTACCAGAGCAGGCATCCTTCCGCCTCCACCTCCACAGAGAGGACAGACTGTTGGGGCAAGTGGGGAGGAGGCCAAGAAGGCGAGGACCTTTCTTCCTCAGAGAATCATGGGATGAAGAAGGGATGCTGAGTGTTAAGTGTTTTAACAAAGAAGGGTTTAAAGTACAACAGTTCCCAGAACTGACTTACAAGTACTGAGGCTCGGATAAAATTTTTGTTAAAGGATGATTCTCACTGTGAAAAAAAAATTATATTACTATTGTCAATCCAGACAATAGATCCAGAGCCAGAGCTAGAAACTAGCAGTCTGGTGCTTCGACCTTAGTGGCGATTTTATTTAAAACACTGATGGAGATTGTTTACAGCTCTAAAAGAGGGGTCAGGAATTCCAGTTCTAGCCCATGTCTTCCACTAATTCGCTCTAAAGTCTCAGAGAAATCACGGTTCACTCCTTGGTAAAATGGGGGAAATAATAAGTATCCAACCTCACTGCTGTCAAGAGGATCAAGTGAGATAATGCCTGGGAGAGCATTTTACATGAAAAGACGTATTTAAATATAATAGATTTAGAAGGGGTAGGGGGTAATTTAAAATTTCTAAAGAAGTGTTCGGCAGGTAAAATTTTTGACAGTTTCAGATCCACACTTTAAAAAAAAATAGCTGACTTTAAAACAAATCAATACCAAACATAAGTATGGGATATGGATGACTACAATAAGGTTGAGATCTTCCCTGTGAAACAAAGGCTCCATTCAGGCAAACGTTCATCTAGGGCCTGCTGAGCACCTGCTGGGGCTGCCGCGCGGAGCGACTGCAGAACCGTGGCACGCACGCCGTGCTTCAGGGGGCCGATCCGGAAGGTCAAGGCCGCAGTTAAAACCTTTAAAGCAATCCGATTGCTTAACTTTGTTTCTAAACCAAATGAGGGCTTGTATTTTGTATGTTCTTAACATTTTCATTTTTTCCTATTACTTCACTTGCACAGAACTATTGATTTGTGACTGCATAGAAATAAAAAAACTAAACAAAAAAAATCTGTGGTTCCTCAGCACAGAGTTGGAGAGGTGGTACTATAAAGCGTAAAGCAAGGAAAACAAAGTGTCTGCCCCTTTTATGACTCATGGTAAAATTTAAGCATATCTCTCACTAGGTCAATCTCTTTGGACACTAGTAATTAAAGAGTGGGCGGAGCCAAAAAGTCTGAACGACACAACATTGAGGAAACCACAATTAATTAATATCCTTGCCTATATAACAAAGGCTGATGTGACAGCAAAACTTGCCAACATTTGAGTCACAGCTGTATTTTAAAACTGGTATATGCCTTTTACCTTTTTCAAATAAAGTGAGTTAATTTAATAGCTATTTAGTAGATACTACTACTGGATTATTACTGAAATATTAAAGCTCTCAATAAGTCAAATGCTAAGTAAGAAATCCCCCAAGTCTGAGTTTAGAATGTAGTTTTGTTATTTCTATTTGCAGTTCCAAACTTCAATTAATCTCTTAAAAAATCAATTTTCTTACCAAAAAATTGCCCTACATATATAGAATGGAATATTACTCAGCCCTAAAAAGAATGACATTTTAGCATTTGCAACAGCATGCATGGACCTAGAGGATATTATGCTAAGTGAAATAAGTCAGTCAGAGAAAGACAAATACTATTATGATTTCACTTATAAGTGGAATCTAAAGAAAAAATAAACAAACAAAATTGACGCAGGTACATAAATACAGAGAACAGACTGATGGATGCCAGAGGGGACGGAAGTTGAGGGGCTGGGTGAACAAGGGGAAGGAATTAAGAAGTACAGATAGGTAGTTAAAAATATTCACAGGGGTGTACAGTACAGCATAGGAAATACAGTCAATAATATTTTAATAACAATGCATGGTACCAGGTGGGCACTGGAAATATTGGGGGGAGCACTTTTTCTGACCACTGTGCTATACACCTGAAACTAATACAAAATAATACTGAATGTAAACTGTGACTTTAAAAAAAGTCACCCTTCCCAGTGGAAAAAAAATGGCCTAAAGACCTTAACAGGCATCTCACCAAAGAAGGTATATAAATGGGAAAGAAGCACATGAAAAGATGCTCTACATCATATGTCATCAGGAAAATGCAAATTAAAGCAACAAGATTCCACGACATACCTATTAGAATGATCAGAATCCAAACACTGACAACATCAAATGCTGGTGAGGACAAGGAACAACAGCAGCTCTCACTCATTGCTGGTAGGAATGCAAAATGGTACAGCCACTTTGGAAGACGATTTGGTGTTTCTTCTTCCCTCCCTCCCTTCCTTTCTTTCTAAGGTGGTTTCCTATAAAACTAAACATGTTCTTACCACGTGATCCAGCAGTCAGTCTCTGGCATTTACCCAGAGCAGTTGAAAACTTATGTCTACACAAAATCCCGCACACAGATATTTATAGCAGCTATATTCACAATAATTGTCAAACTTGGAAGCAACCAAGATGTCCTTGAGTAGGTGGGTGAATGGATAAATAAACCGTGGTACATAAGGACAATGGAATATATTTCAGCACTAAAAAGAAATGAGCTTTCAAGTCATGAAAGGACACGGAGAAATCTTAAATGCATCTTACTAAGAAGCCAGTTGTAAAAGGCTGTACGATTCCAGCTGTATGACATTTAGGAAAAGGCGAAACCACAGAGACAGTGAAATTGGTGGTTGCTGGGGCAGGAGTAGAAAGGAATGGACAGGTGGGGCACAGGATTCTTAGGGCTGTGAGAATATTCGGTATGATACTCTAATGGCAGATAGGTGCCTGAAACTGCTCTAAAAAATTAAAGTCTGTTTTTTAAAAGCCCTCTAATTTTATTTCGTTTATCAATTAGCCTCTCACCAAAGGATTATGTCTCTGTACTAGTATGGTTGGTAGTTCTGCTCTATTGAAAAGTTCAGCTCAGCATTGGTTGCTTCTTTACTTTATTCATGTTCTATTTTATTACTGGGCTAGAGAATAACTTCATAACGGAAAACACTTTTTACATCTTCGTATTGCTATAACTGTAGGACCTAACGGATCTGATGACAGGAAGTAAAAATGTAACAACCAAAATGACCTAGCATTTGGAAGCCAGTGGCCCTTGGAGAGAAGAGACCATGACTCATTATCTTTGACAACTGAGCACCTAGCACGGAGCTAGAGACAGCATGGGTCAGTAAATGCTTGTTGAATAGAATGAGTAAGTGAGTGAATGAGTGAATGAATGAATGGATGAATAGGAGTACTGGGCAACTGCCAAAATTTAAAAGTACACATATTTACAACGAATTGTGAGCAGAAAAATTTTATTTTATTATTATTATTTGTACTGGATACTATCAGTCTTTCTACAATGAAGACAATGGAATAATACAGCTCAACCTAAAAAGAAACAGGAATATAAGTGGCTGAGAAACTTGTCCAATTGCTCTTTTTAGATTAAGTATATAGAATTGCCTTCAAATAGCCCTCCATTGAAACACACTCACATTCTTCTCATTGGCCACTGCTGGATGTTGTTTCTATAGCAAAGGAACAGAATATTCCAGGAGAAGTTTAAAGTATGATACTATCTTGTTCTCTATAATAAAGCTTTTTAGCTTACAGAAAACCTTTCTCACATTTAGTCAATTAGAAGTAGTTAGCATAAAACTATTCACTGAATGCCAAATTCCAACAATCTCATCTAAGCCTGGAGCAGTTGAATAAGATTCATTCTTTTTTTAAATATCAGAAAATGTCTATGCTAAGACTTGAGGATAAACCAGAATCCATAACCTGTCTTTATTATAATTTAAACTTTGTAGGAAACTCTGCCAAGCCCAATGAATAGCATAAGTTACTGGAATTTAATTTGTCTTCCTACCATGTCTCTAGAAGCCAGGAGAAAATTTAATGAAGTGATTCAGTTAGAGAAATTAAGGTTATTATGAAATTTAATCAGAGAACTCTCAGGAGCCTGATGGCTTTATGATGGTATTTCATAAATGACTGTTACCACCCTTAGCCATTTATTTTCCCTTTAAGACAGAGCATCTAATAGTAGGGACAAAGTTTATCAACAAAATCCTTAATGACAGAATAAAGCCCAGCTGCAAAAAATCTGTGCCTCACCAAATCTGCATAGAAGTTCACTGTGTATTAAATTCCACCCTCGGTCCTGGCTGGTGTGGCTCAGTGGATTGAGTGCTGGCCTGGGAACCAAAAGTCGTTGAGTGGATTCCCAGTCAGGGCACGTGCCTGGGTTGCAGGCCAGGTTCCCAGGTGGGGGCATGTGAGAGGCAACCAATTGATGTTTCTCTTGCACATCGATGTTTCTCTCCTTCTCTTTCTCCCTCCATTCCCCTCTCTAAAAATAAATAAATAAAGTCTTAAAAAATACACAATTTCACTTAAAAAATGTTAATATTGCTGTGGGTCTTGAAGTACAGATGGGTAACTATGGGTAGAAAGGTCTAAGAAAAAAATACAAATGGCAAAACCACTTCCTTCTACCATTAGGCAAAGAAATATAGAAGACTAAATTTGAAACTTTAGGAAATGCAGATATTAAATCCAACTTAAGTAAGGAGGTCATGAAAGGTAATTTTGGTTGTTTTCTTTTTCTTCTAAAAAATGGTTTTAAAATGCATGGCCTTAAAACATATTTTTCACCTCAATCTTACATTTTTAAAGATGCCAGATATTTACTAGTTATAGGGCAAATTAACAGATAATTGCCACAAGAAATGAAATGAAATTAAAGCAGGATATACAGGGTCTGGCAAAAGTAACATTACTGAGTGTGGTTGGTAGGGCACGTGAATGTCTCGCTGGAGATGGACGGCAGTGTGAATACTTCTCCTAAAATGCCAGATGGTGTGCTCCAGTGTGGTATTGTTATGTTACAGAATTATATGCTTATGATTTCGTGACCAAAAAATTTTATGTAATAAAAAAGGGGTGTTCTTTGTGCTGGGCCCTGTATAAAACTTCATTTATTTCAATTCTACTGATTTGGAATTGTTTATTACCTAAGAGTTTTAAGTTTACCTTTGCACTTTTTATAAAGTGTTTGCTAAAGTAAATCAGTGGAGGGCTGGGTGAGTGGGCTGGGATGGGAGTAAAAGACAGAAAACTGTACTTGAACAACAATTCAAATAAAATTAAAAAAAAATAAAGCGAATCAGTGTCTGAAAAAATATCATAGGAGGGAAAAGTTGACATACTGAACCATCTTACTACATAGAAACAACATATGGACATCATTCTCAGTAATCATTAAAGCCAATCTCAAAAAACTGAATGTTTGTAAAAATGCAGTTGATATTGTCTAGCCCAATCCTAATTACTACAACAGTTTCAAAAGAATTGTAGTTTTTATGTGGTTCTGTAATTCTAACGCTTCATTAACTAGAACTGAGCTTCACAGCTAAGGTGATTCAAAAAGGTCAAGTTTTACTGTGTTACATACCTGAAGAAGCCTTGAGAGTGGCACCCTATCGATGACAGTAAAACCTAAAACACTATTCAATTTCTGTAATAAAATGACCTGGCTTCCTGAATTTTTATTATTGATTTCAGTTTCATGTCATTTTACCTTTCTCATAAGTAAAGACTGAAGGAATCTTTCAGTTCGATGCCTTTTGTAAGCTTGTCCAGAGAAACAGATTCACACTGGCTTTTTAATTTTTTTTAATTTTTGCTTGTTCTTTTAAATACAAAATTACTGCTTTTATAGCTAGAGAAAGATACTAATATTACTGCTGCTGGGACTGTAATTCCAGCCCCTGCACCAACTCTGGAAATTCCTTTTGGGCCCCAAGAGTTGAGTGCCCAAGGGATTGTCAGAATGTCTCTAGAAAGGATTCTGTGAGCCCAATAAGGTTGCACATCCAGGACCTCACAGTGTTGGGGAAGCAATGGGCCCTCCCCCAGTTAGCAGCTCCAATCCTCACTCAATCCAGCTCCCCTAGGACTCGAGGGTATTAAACAGAACAACTTGGATTTGAGGGGACTACTTCAGAACCTCTTGGATAGATGGATTCGCTCCTTTAACCTACCTTCTTCGTGCACCTGCCACATCCCTGGTGGACTCACTCTGGGGATAGCAGAGACAAAATCATAGCACCTGCCTCCTAGGAGCTAAGATTCTGGTCTGGGTGGGAAAAGAAAGCAGGCAATTATGATAGGGTTACAGAAAGGAATGGGTCCACGCGCCCAAACCACAAGTTGGCTGCGTGAACTGGCATCTGGCCATCACCGAGACAGCCAGTGTATTCCTGAAGTACGATTTTGGGCTCGATGCCAGGATGTGCTGGTACTGCCTCTGGTATTAGAGAGGTGTTGAATAATATTTTGGAAAATGCTCTCCAACTACTGAGGCTGGAAGGAATGTAATGAAAAAAAAATCCATAAAGCTGTAAGTTTGGAGCAAATGAAAGGCAAGGGTGACAGGTTATTACTTGATTCCGTTAAGGCATTCTACAAACACTCGGCTGCCAAGTGCCTGTAATCTGACTCTCTACCAGGCTCGAGAATCTGATTTGGATTCCTGGTTGGAACAGCTCTACTCAGAGTGTACAATAACATGTACATGTACCAAGCACTTCACTTTTCCTGAGCATTCATCTGGGTCTGTCTGACCCTTTTTTGTTTGAAGATTTCTAAAAATCTGGTATTTTCTTAGTGCCCTTGGCCTCCTTAGACTCAATTTAATCACACTGGAATTGTGCTCTTTCTCCTGGAACAATACTTTGTGTCTCGAGGGGAAGGCTATTAGAGATAAGCCTGAAACTACTGTGACCTTACAGGGCGATCTGGGTCAAATCATAAGTTAATGACTTCTCAAAATAAAGCTTCTTAGGTTATCAAAATCCAAAGGCTGAAACACTTATCATACCATGCACTCTTTTATTAAAGAGTTTTTAAAAAGCCTTGTATTCATCCAGTCTTTTGAAGTGAACTTTATTGTTTAAAGGGAACAACACTTGAACTTATACTAAAATATCAAGATTAAAGAATACTAACCGGCACATCTTAGTTACATCTTGCAACAACCCACCCCCCAAAAAAACACTGTGTTGTATGTTATTGTTGGTGGTACCCTGATCTTTTTGCACACCAGATATTGTTTGAGATTTAGCAAATTTGCCTGGAGCAAGAGAAAAGCCCCTATATTAACTTTATAAAGTCAAATATACAACATCGGGAAGCGCAGGGGCCAACAACTCAGAATCATATGGTGGAAGAATCCATTTCAACTTATCTAAAAGTTCACAGACTAAAATCAAAGTTGCTATAAAAAATCATGAAGAATCCTTTTCAGTAATAATAGGAGATAATGTTTATGTAGTTCATTTAAGGAGAAAAAGGCTTTTAAAGTTAAAGTTGGTAAATACAACAGATTTGATGTGCTATATCTATATGCTTACTGGTGTTTTAGAATTTATTGGAACAGTTCCATTTTGTAATTAATAAGACAACTTTTTCCAAAGTTTTTGGTGGACAGCCTTTTAAAAATTACTAAGAGATAATCAGCACATAGTTATCAAATTATAGCTTTCAGGATGTGTGAAAACAGGCCCCTCATTTGATTGTAAAGCACAAGACATAAAAACATTAATCCGTAACTCTTCTAAGAAAACGTATAGTTATTTACATTTGTCCAGTTGTACTGGAGACTACTGCTCACTGCCTGGCCAGTTTATAAACATTGCCGTAGAATCACAACGCTTTTTTTCTTGCCAGCTTTCAGCCCAGTCATCCTTGACATTCTCAAATGGCAAATCCTCAGCGTCTCAAAAACTCCCAGGTGTATGGGGAACCGTTCCTCACAAGGGAAATCTGAATAGCACACAGAGTTGAGGATCAAGTTTATCAGTTTCAATTCTGCAGTAAAAATACTGTCCCACCCTTGCCAGTGTGGCTCAGCTGGTTGGAGCGCCAGCCTGTAGACCAAAGGTTGAGGGTTTGGTTTCTGGTCAGGGCATGTTCGAGAAGGCAACCATTCAATGTTTTTCCCTCACATGGATATTTCTCTCTCTCTCTCTCTCTCTCAAAGCAATGAAAAATATGTCCTTGGGGAGTAGGAAGAAAAACCTGTCCAGCACAAAAAAACTCCACTGTATTAGAAGAGAAATGATATTTGTTCTTGTTTAGATAAAATACTAAGAATACATCAGAGCATGCCCAATAAGGAGTCTTCTGTTTATCATTTAGTCAACTTAAAATTATTAATGAAATATGTACATTTTTCTCATATATTTAATATATCAGAAGTCAATGAAGAGCAACCTACATTACATATATGATTATATACACTTACCCAAAGTAGAATTTTCCCAGAAGTGATCAAGTATGTGGTCCCAAGTGTAGTATTTTCTATAAAAGGTGTTTTAAAAATTCAGCTACTATATTCAGTCATAAGGAACCAATTTTGAAGAAATAATTATTCTCTATTTAATGCCCACTAATAGACAAACAGAAGGAAATACAGACAGCACCCTGAAATACCGGACTTGGGCTGCTATTGTCTTTGTGCTACTGTACTTATAAATCCAGCAGGCAGATCTCCAAGTATTTTTAAATCATTTTGGTATAGCCTATCACATCTTAATATGCAATACATTCCAACAGAGAAGTCAGTGCAGACAGTGAAAAAGGAAAGTCAGCACAGTGAGTTAGAAGACAGCAACAAACCAGAAGGAATCTCCATGTGACCTGGAGTTAATCCCTTGATCTCTCTGGATCTCTGTCTTAATTTTTCATTTGTAAGAAAAGAATGACCAGCAAAACTGCAGAGATAGTAAAAAGATCAGTGGCGGAGGGGATGAGAAGGTGGAACACAGAGAATTTATAGGGCTGTGAAAATATAATGTAAGATACTAAAATGATGGGTACATGTATTTTGTATGTGTCCAAATTGGTAGAATGTGTAACACTGAAAGTGAATCCCAGTGCAAACTGTGACCCTTGTGTGATTATATCAATGCAGGTTCATCAGTTCTAACTAATATACCACTCTGGTAGGGGATGTTGATAATGGAGAGTCTGGGCATGTTTGGAGGTGGGGTGAGCAGGAAGTATATGGGAAATCTCTGTGCATTCCTCTCAATTTTGCTGTGAACCTAAAACTACTGTAAAAAAGTTATCTTTAAAAAGAAAGATAATCTAGATAATCTAAACTCTAAACTTAACTGGAAGATATATAACCATCCTAATTACTGCTGAAAATCTGTTTAAACAGTTTGGAACTTTAAAATGCTTTTAAAAAGTGTAGTGGTTATTTGCAGAGTACTATGGGTGCCATTCTTTTATTTAATAGGCCTTGTTAATTACTTACGATTTGTATTGACTTAAACTGACTTTTAATAAGCAAAGGTATCAATGAATGAACTATGAAAATATCTTATTGTTAAATTCATTTGCCTTAAATAAAACTGTTGGATGATCTTTTAAGTTTAGCCACTTCAGACAAAATTAGTGTTAAAAAGCAAACATTTTTTTAAAGAAAGCAAACATTTTTTCTCCGTATCTTCAACTCATCTGAAATAATCCTGGCATTACCTTTGGGTGACCTTGCTGAGAGTTATGATCGTTCAGTGCAGTACCGTGCAAAGCTGCCCTTGTCAGCTGTGTGAGCAAGAGAAGCAATCCGTCGTGACTCACCCTGTAAAGAATCCCCATAAAATTACAGAGCAGTCAACCATACTGCTGCTGATATCTGGCAGGCTTGTCATTAGAGATATGAAATTTTAACCTGGAAACTCAAGAGTTGAATGTGTTTTTCACACTTTAAAATTCACAGGCTGAAGAACTTTTATATTAGGTCGTGATGTCCAGAGATACAGTCAGATCATTATGACAGATCCGATTGTTACTTCAATATAGATTTTGAGAAGTAGTTTTGAAATAGCAGCCCATAATGTTACAGACTAATGCTAATGTCTTAAAAGACATCAAGAGAATGGAAGTACATATAAAGCCCACACAGTCATGCCCATCACAACAAACTTCAGTTAACAAGAGTATTTAGACAATGTGCGTGCGCGGCATGCACTTCTATCCGCACCGTTATGGTATTTTACATTTGATTTCCTGGTAATCTAAACATTCCTTTTGTTTCCAGTCCCTTTCTTGTTATTGAAAACCTATGTATAATATTAGCATTCTTTCTTACCAAGGGTTAAAAAGTGATGATGAGTGTGATATAGCATAAAGGATGTCGGGTTTGTCACGGGAAGACTCAGGTTTGTGTCACTGCTGTCTACTACTGGCTGCGTTTAGTCATACGTAAAATTAAAAAACAAAAAAAACTGGACTAGCTCTGTGGTTTTTAATTAAAGGTATTTTACTGGTCAGAATCACCTATCTACCTTCTTCAAAACACACATGCATAGCCTCACAGAGAGAATTTTTACCTCCGGAGATCCAGTGGGGATTCACACAGGAATGTGTATTTTGAAAAAGTTTCCAGGTGCTTTTAGACAAGCACTCCTAGAGGAAAGAACTTCTGGAAATAGTTATTTTCTATGCAAGGACAAAGTAAGATAATCCAAAATTTACAAGTAAGATGATCTCACATGTGGCTATTGAGCACTTGAAATGTGGCTAGTCCAAAGTGAGGTGGCGTAAGTATAAAATACAAATCAGATTTCAAAGGAAAAAATTTAAAGTATTTCAATATTTTATATAGAATACAGATATTACTTTGGATACACTGAGTTAAATGTTTTAAAAGTTAATTTTACCTGGGGTTTTAAAACTTTTCAATGTGGCCACTAGAATTTTTAAATTATATATGTGACTTGCATTTATTTTTCCTGTTGGATAGCACCAGAATGGAATTTCAGTAAAGCATCATCTACAGAAAACATACATTTTTAACGTTTTAATTTTCTGTTGGAGAATAAAAAGAAGCATGTGACTAATATAGCGAATGCAAAAGGAAAAAAGAAATAATGTGAGTGATTTTCTGCTATTCTTGGCTTCTGATAGATTTCTACAAAAGTGACTATTTTTCACTTCACTCTTAGTATGTTCATGAGCGAGTCACTGAAGGTGAGCTTCCGCCGGCTGAAACTCTATCCACCTCAAACACGGGCTCCGTGCCCACAGAGACTCCAGAGCACAGGTCTCCTGGCACCCCTCCTGCCAGGAAACAAGGACTCATTCTTCTGGCGGGAATGAGTCATGTTCATGCTGCAGTGTCTCTGTGTAAATCTAACTAAATAAGTATTTCTTGAATTGCTAGATGCCCGGCTCTGCCTGAGCACAGAGGTCAGGACAAGGATCGGTTGGCAGATGGGGTGGGAAGGAACCTGTGGTAATGGCCTCAAGGGCATCCACGCATTCTGAGGGAGGCAGTGATGGAGGCTGGGGAGATTGCCAGAGATAAGGAAAGCAGATTAGGTGCCCGGAGGTACTGGCAGGTGCCAGGTGGTGGAAGCACACCTGCAGTGTTGATAGTGAAATCTGGCTAAGTGACCACTTTCCTTTTGGCTCCAAGTCACTACACAAACATGTCAGTGGAGGTGTATGTTCACAAAACCAGAAAGGGTTAGAGTTATTGGCAATGGGCTTTGTTTTTTAATCCTGGTCTTGGGAGGGAGTGAGATCGAAACCTAAACGGGACAGGGAACCAGTGTAACATGGAAGTTCAACTCCTGCCCAGTGGGAAAAAAATACTGAAAAAGAGCTCAGACATGGGCTGACCTACTGCAACCCCATTCAAAATGTATAATAATGCAAAAAGAAATGTTTCTTGCAGAAGGGAAGCGAGAACACAGTGTCAGCTAAGAATATTTGGAAAAAGAAGAGCAGTGATGGGCAATAGGAGAGAGACCTGTCCTCCAGATAGTAAAATAAATTCTGAAACCATAACAACTAAGTTTGCCACCAGTGTAAATCAACAACAGGTTAATGAAACAAAGTTCAGAAACAGACATGAATATTTGTACTGATAAGAATTTAGTATTTAGTAAAAGGCAGGACTTCAGAAGTTTGGATCACTTAATAAATGACATTGGAGCAACTGGCTAACCATTGGACAAAAAGCAGATGTCTAACTATTCCACCTACCAAAATACATTCTGGAACTTAACTAAGATTTAAGTGTAAGAAAGAATTCATACAAGCACTGAAAGAAAACAATCTTAAATTAAAGGACTTTCTAAACGTGGCACTGAAGGTAGAAAGCAAAAATCATTTGTAGGTTTGATTGCAGAAAAAAATGTAAATTCTGTACATCTAAAGCCACCATAAAGTTCAATTCCAAATGGCAGGCTAGGCACAGCTGCCTTTTGTCTTCCTGAGTACCCACTTAAAAGACAGGTAAGAGGAGGAAAAACTGAAACAGAGAAGAGAAAACCAGAGGGCAGAAAGGAGTCTTTCTGGAAGACAGGAAGCAGATGTGAGCTGGCTGGAAGATGAACCAGGCTGAAAGAGAGGCCATGGAGATGGGTGCTGGTCCTGTGCAGACTACAGAGGAAAGGGAAGCTTCTGGAAAAGCTCTGAACTCAAGAGTTTCCAGGTGCAAAGTGGCAAGAGAAAGAAGGGGAACAGAAAGGGTAGAGGTGCTAATATAACTCATTTTATAAAATGGGGAGTCAAGAGATGCTGCTGAATGGTAATGAAATAAAGGATCAGGTGCCTTATTTCAAGTCCTAAACCTAAAATAAGAGAAGAACTTTTGAATAATTTCAACTATGAGTTGAATGAGAGGTTAACAGAATAGGGTAGGCCAAATTTGCACCTTTCATATCATGGGGTAAATAGGAATTTTCTATTGTTAAATCAATAGTAAGAATTGCATATTGTCTAGCTATAGCATAGACTATAGTTTTTAATTTTTAGTTTTTTAAATCTTCTGTAATCATGAATCATATTTTAATTTTAAAATACCACAGATAAGAGACAAAAAATTGGGGGAAATACTTGTAATATATATAGTAACCCAAGTGTTAATATTCTAAAATACCAGCCCCACCCCACCTTCAAATTTCTTACAATTCAGTAGGAAAAAAAATAGGCACATCTATAAAAAATGGGGAAAAACAAATAGTAAATTTACAAAAAAAATTCAACTGGCTAATAAGTAAATTTTTAAAATGTCTGACTTTAATAGTAATTAAAAAATTAAAAACAATGAGATTTCTTTCTTTACCTATAAAATTAATAAAGTCTGAAATTATAATATCCAATATTGGTGACATTTCAGTTACTGGTAGAAGAGTAAATTTATATAACCTTTCTAAAAAGCAAATTATTTATTAGAATTTTACATAACCTTTGACACAACAATAAATATCCTACAAGCCTATCCTAAGGAAATCATGAGGCTATAGATGATGGGATAGAAGCAACTTAGTCATTCCTCTTACATTACTTTAAAAATAAAAAAGAAACCAGAAAGGGGCAAATGCAGGATGTAAGAATGCGCACAAGGAATTAGCTACATCTCATCACAGAAGTGTTTACAACAGCGGAGGTGGAAAACAACCTAAACAGAGGTTTGGCTTAATAATTTTACTACTAAATGATGTGGAAAGTATTTAATGAAACGGAAAATAGTTTTCAGAGAAAAACTCAGACTGCTAAACTATAGGGGTAAAATGAGCCTTCCCTTTAAAAAAGTATGTATGAAAAATATATGTACAGATGAGGAAAAATGTTGGGAGTGATACATACCAAAATTTAGCAAGTTATCTTTAGGTGGTAATTTTTATTTTATTCATTTTTGTATTTTTAATAAAATTTATTATTTTTGAGTTAGGGAAAAGTATTTATGATGGGCATTCTCATGGCAGGATCCCTGACATTTTGGGGTAGCACACACATGAATAGCCCCAGTGAGAAGGATAACAGCCCCCCTTTGGAGAAAGTTCTGGAGTCTACTATACAGTCCTAGGTTCTGAAAATAGTTATAATTGGGACAGCGATGAGAAAGAAGTGAGGAGAAGGCAAATGATCCCATTCCAGATTCAAGTCAACATATGAGGTAATACAGATGAAGACACGCCCACACAGACTCCACTCCAAGGAGGGGAGGCCCCAGCAGACGTGAACAGGAGAGGCAAGTGGAGAAGCTGATACCGGTCACAGTGACAGAAAGCAAAGCACCCTTCTTCCAGAGAAGGCCCAGGGAGCAACCGAGGCAGTCTCCAAAGACAGTAGCAACCAGAGACAGTGTCACATCTTGCCTGCAAGCTGAGTTCTGTAACTCCAAAATCACACTGGTGGGAAGAAGGCTTTGGACTGGCTGCTAAGGACAATCTTTCCTTGCCCCATCCCTCCACCCCCAGCCAGAGACCTCCAGGGAACACGGCCCATTGTGCAGATGTGAGGACAATTCCCCCTCATCCTCCAGTGTCCCTTTTTGTTTCCCATTTCTTAGAACATAAGACGAGGGAGAACGCACTTGAAGACCCATGCAGTGACCTAGGTTTGAAACCTGGCTGTATGACTTCCCAGTTTTGGGACTGGAAAGACAGTGAACCTTTCTGAACCTCAGCTGCTTCATTTTGTACATTTAAGATAATAATGGTGCCTCCCTCGAGAGGCTGCTGTGAAATAAAAACAAGCTCCTGGTGTGTATGCAACAAACTGATAGCTTTTATTAGGAAATATCAGAGAGTATCCAATCAAGGGCCAGATTATGAGATGAAACAAATGCTGTAAAAAGCCAGGAAAAGGAAAAAAATCATTGTGAGCCCCAACAGAATGATTAGGCAAAGTTTCCTGGAACAAGCAGAGGATGTGAACTAGACTTTGACAGCCAAATAAGGATTGAAGAGGCAGGGAGAAAAGTGAAGAGAGTCATCCAAGAAAAAGCAACTGCATGCAAGACCAAAGACAGGAGGACAGACCCCGTGGCCACTGCAGACCATACGAGGAGTCAGCTCACAGGCTCTCCTCCCCCCTCTGTCCGCCGAACTTGGGGAGAAGTCTGGGGGTTCTTGATTTTTGACTTCGGTAATGTCTGGTGCAGGGCTGGACCCAAAAGGATCCCTGCTTCCCTTTCAGAGAACTCTCGTTCGCCCGGATGTCTGAGTAGCTTTCTTTATTGCCGGGCCACATTCCCAACACTGGGAACCAACAAGAAAAAGCACTTTAAATAATGTCTGCTTCCCAAATTTTCAGAAATATAGAAGTGTTACCCTTTGACAAAAAAAAAGTATATAGTAACAAGTTTGCTATGAAATGGCAATAATCATGATCCGATAGAAGAAAAAGCAATGAATATTATGAACAAAAAAATTAGACTTCCTAATAAATGATTCGTAAAGATAGAATTTTGTCAGTGTTTTTTTTAAGAAAGACTTTCCTGTCTTCTTCTCTTTATAAGATCAGGCATCCATTTACAATAAAACTATCACTTTTCTCAAAACTTCAAAAGCCGCTCGCAGACAAAGAAGTCTGAAAGCTCTCTCTCTACCTTCATATTAGGGAAAGGCCGCCAATGGCATCCTACTGGGAGTCCATGAAAAGGCTGTTTGCTGGGTTCTGGACCACCGGGCTGATGGCCCTCACCACTGTCCTCTCTGATACCACGTGTTGGTCATCAGCCTGAATGTGAGTTGGCAATTTCATTAAGTTAATACAATGTTAAAACAAATCCTATAGACTAAAAATGACTTTCTAGTTTGGCTCAATATAGAAATAGAATATAACCCAATTCTCTCTTCTCAAAATAGACTATATTCCAGTCATACAAATAGCTGTGAACTCATTCAAAGTACTTAGAGTTTTCTCTTTATTTTTATCTGGATTCCATAAGGCAGCAAGGTGCATTGGGAACAGCAAGTACTTTACAAGTAATCATATTTGGGTTTATATTAACACTTTTCTCTCCCATTCCTACCTGTGTGACTCTGACCAGATCTGAATGAGTTAATTCATTAATTTAATAATACTAGCTAGTACTGACAAGGATATGAGGTGGTCTACCTAAAAACATATGGGAAAAATAAAAGCTTTAAAATATCAGACAGAAATGTGAAATAAGGGAGGAAATTGGGGAAAAGAAGATAAACACAAAATTCATTCTAAAAGGTATTATACAGTTACCAAAAGCAAAAAATTGGGCTCTGAACTTCAAACAAAATAAAACAACATCAAAACTAATTTATAAAACCAGTAGGAAAATACTTAATCTGAACAAATTTATTTGAGGTGAGTATCATAGATCTTGAAGGTTTATTGTAAGAATTACGTCTTCTATGAAATCCCTACCACACAGCTGTCCCACAAATGTTCACTTTGTTCCTTCCCCTTAAGCTTTTCTGTGATATATCTCTATTTTAAGCTGTAGCTCTAAAGTGATATTTGAGAAATGCTACTCTAATCCTTTTCTCATTCAGAATATTAATTTTATCTCACTGAAATTAAAACTCAGATTCAATATACTCTATGATTTAGAATCTCAGGATCATAGAATATTTGTACAAAAAGTGGAAATAACTATGCCCTGTAAAATAATTTGCTTCAACATCCTTTACGAGAACACACTCACCTCCCACTCCTTACCATACTCTAAAGACTGGAGAGCCTTAAATAAAAAAAAGAATAATAAAACTGCTATCAGCAAGCTGTGGAGAATATATGCCATTCAAGTAACTAGAATAACAGTCTTACACATAGAACCCTAAAATAATATGTAGGAGGTTGTCAGCTCTCTGACATTACTGTGTTAATTAGGGAGTTCCTAATTAACACACTAATATGTCAAGTGAGATCATAATTTTTCTTTTTTTTTTAAGTAATTTTATTGATTTATTTTTAGAGAGGGAAAGGGAGGGGAAAGAGAGGGAGAGAACATCAATGTTGGTTGCCTCTCTCACATCCCCTCCTGGGGACCTGGCCTGCAACCCAGGCAGGTGCCCTGATTGAGAATTGAACTAGTGACCCTTTGGTTCACAGGCTGGCACTCAATCCACTGAGCCACATCAGCCAGGGCTCTTTTTCTTTTCTTCTTTTTAAAGTAGAAACCTACAGATTTTTTAAAGCAGTCTCCAAGAACGAATTAGTTTTACTACATGTCAGCACATAAGACATACAAGGATAACTGAAAATAACTTTAAAACAAATTAACCTGAGTGGCTTTCTTTCTACTTTAAATAATCAACAGGAAATCTGGATTGCTGCAATGGAAAGACCTGACATTTCATTCTCCTGGCATAAAACTGTCATGTTACAAAAGGTGAGTTGACTTTCAATAGAATGCAATTAGATTAATTCCAAAGGGCTGCTACTTCAGTTACATATATAAATGGTTAGCTAAATGGCTTCTTCGTGTACAAATAGTATTTTAATATTTTCTTCAGCTTTATAAAAATCTCTTATTGTATTTATCTAAATGGTCAGGAAATGAGTTCTTCAGGTTTTCAGTGTTTGCAGCAACTGAGACTTTCCTATTCTATATGTGGATTGCCAATTTTCTAAGAATTAGACATCAGTAAAATGCTATAACTGTTCCAGATTAATTTTAACTGTGGTTGACTCTCAAGGAACGAAATGGTATATCATTTACTGCCTTAAGGTCACTTGGAATAATCCATTATTATTACAGAACCCACGATTCTCACCTAACCTAATCCTGCAGCAAATGGCTGACTGCAGACCCTGATTTGGTCCACACTATTCTCAACCCTCTCTCTCCTTGCTCAAAACAGAAGATAATCAAACTTAAGACTTATAAATTCTCAAGGACTTTTTTTTAATTAAAAAAAGTTAATTTGGGTAGAAAACAGATACAGCAAGTTTTAATGTCCTTTGCTGGGTAAGGATAGTGTGTATATGGTAGGTGAGGATGTATGAGACGATCGTGGGCAAACCTGGGCCCCCTTAAGAGAGAATGAAAGATAGCCAGGCATCTGGGCTGTGCCACGGCCCTGGGCAGTCTTCCATGGTGGAGATGAGGGCGGTATTACCTTCTGATGAAGGTAACAGTGATCATGATAATGATTATGACAGGAGTATCACACTACCATCAGCTATTTTAGCAAGTGGTGCCGTGTTCCAGGCACTGTTCTAAGGCTTTTGTACTATCAGGGTCCCTAATATTTAGTCACAGAGGTTCAATAACTTTGCCTACAGTCATAAAGCAAGTATGACTTGCTTCCCTTGCAACCTTTGGTCGGGAGGTTATAGGTTATTGTTAAGCTGATAAAGCAAGTATGCAGCAGAGCTGAACCTGGGCAGTTTGGCTCTAGCCTCGATCATTGCCACTGGCCACCTCCATCATGTAGTTCCTCACTTGTCCCTGAAATGCTGACTCTTTCTCCTCTAAACGATTCTATTCTGTAAAATGGAACTGTGCTCTCAGCGTATCTAGCACATAATGCTGACTATATATAACAAACTATATATAACATATGCAAAATCCAGACGAGGAACTACTTCCTATACATGTGCTCTTTTTCCATATTTTCCTCAGTATCCCCCAGAGAACACAAATTCCTTTTTTGTTTTTCTCTCTTCCTAGAAGGTTCTACCTCGGAGATTTTGGGAAGCGCGGTTCACTTGTACCAACTTGTACAGTCCCGGTTTTTCACGTTCCAACTCAGGTATCACCCATCCAAGAGGCCTTTTATGACCATCCAATTAAAACAGGTCTTACTTCTCACCTACACCATTCACACTGATTTACGATGAAGTATTCATCACTATCTGAAATCAGCATTGCAATCTTTTTACCTGTCCCTCACCACCTCCCCCAGTTCTCCCTGAGGCAGCCTATAATACAGTCGATGACATACAGCAAATTTGCAAACATTGTTTACTAAACATAACAGGATTAAAGTTAAGCAAATCTCTTTAAGACTTTACAGACTTGTGAATCCTTGAGATAGGGATGTAATAAGCAGTTTTCGCCACACTTATCTGGCAATTGCTTATGCTTTCAATGGAGTCCCTCACATAGAACACTCTGAGAAGGGTCCCATAGAGCTGTATCTCCTCTACCAGTGATTCTGTGGGCACTCCTTTGGGAAGCAGTCTTCTCTCAACCCTTTCTTCTCTAAAGAAACAGGTTCAGTAAGATCACTGAAGCAAGTCAACAAACCGCAGTGTTAGGAAGAGAATTCAGGGCACAAGGCCCTGATTTGCAAGTTAACTTATTTGCATGCCTCCCACCTGATAAACTTCCCACCTTCCCTTGACAAACTAAGTAAGACTCTTCTCCTTTTTCACATTTTTATGAGTCTACAAACTTAAAATCAACCCTCCCCTCCACGCCGGCAAAAAAAGAGGAGAGCTTTTCCTTTAGATGTTTTTCTGAACGGGAGAACAAATAATAATAGCCAAATGCAAGAAAGTGTTTTACTCTCAACTAAAAGTATTGGCTTGTATATGCTGCTTCTCTTCATTGTATCATTTTCCACAGTTGTGATGTTATGGAAATTGGGGTTTATATTCCGGGAGACCACGTCTCACTTTCCTCCTCTCCTTCCTCACATAGAGTCCTCAGCTTCTGCTGCACCAACTACATCTGCTTCCTTCTTCCTCCAACCACTCCCCAGAATGCAATAGGGGTGAGAGAGGCCAGGAATCTAACATGTAAATGACTCTTTAAACTCCACTTAATCCTCTTGGCAGCCCTGTGAAGGTGGCAGATCTCCATTTTACATATGAGAGGAGGGTGAGGCTCTGGAAGATTAAGTAACACAGCAATTCACTAGGAACTAAGAGCGTAGATCAGGGCTTAAATTCAGAACTTTCTGGCTCCAAAACCTATCCTCCTCCCACTATCCTCCTCTCCACTTCATCTCCCACCTCCTCTCCAACCAGAGCCAGGGTGTCCCTGGGCCTCAGGATGACCCCGAGGGAGGAGAGGGGTGTGGCGAGCCATGAGGGAGCAGGAGCAGAGGAGGGCACACCTCTCCCTTGTCTGTTTGTGCTCACACTGCTGCTGGTACAATTCCCAGACAAGAAGAAACTATGGTGAGAGTTCTTGTTCTCTTTTTTAATATTCAAGAACTTAGATTTGGAATGCAAGCTCAAAACAAAATAAGAACATCTCTGATGACTAGTCGTATAATCATTTTTCATCTCCTTACAGGAAAGATTTGAGAAATAAGAGAAAAGGCTTTTTCACATTTCTGAATTAGGAAATGAATTATTTTTACCATAAATGTCTGGTCCAGGGTTTCTCAAAGCCATCCCTATCCTTTCTTTTTTCCTCCTGTACATGAAATCTCTTTACTGTTCTATGAGAACATGATATACTAGCCTGCAGATGCAATATAAGTTTACTGAAGTGTAGGTTACGGAAATCCTGCATAGCAGGACTGTTTTGTTTAAGGCAGGAATATAATTTCAGTGATAAGAGTCTAAAATTCTGGGGTAATTTTCCAGAGTTTGCAAAAACAAAAAAGTAATTCATGATATTAGATCCCTACTACCTATATCTTGGATAATTCTAAATGGCAAAGTTCCTTCTGTTACCCTGCAAAAACAAAAACAGAAAAAGATGCTCTGAAAAAATTCACCTTCTCCGAAACATACATACCTCTCCGATGCACCTCTACATGTCTGGACAACGAACCCAGCTTTAAGATGCATGGATCCGGTGTTTACACAACAGGAACGAATGAAGAGAACGGTAGGAAGCAAAGCAAAGTCTGCAACATGGAGAGGGCTCTGCGGTTGGGCCCTTATTAGACTGCTGCACCACAATCGCCCAACTGCTCTGTGTTCATAACAGTCAAACAACGATTTTCGTATCACCAACAAACGGTGCCTGCCTCTGCTCCAAATTCCAAGTTCTTTTTAGAAGGTCTTGGGGAACACACACAACACATACACTTTAAATAACTTAAGTACATTCCAACTTCAGATTCTCTTTATTATTAAAATGAGAACTAGGAAACTGTAATTTTGTTTGATGTAACTTCATGTAATGAATTGTCCAAGAGTTCATTTTTTCCTATTACTTAGGGAATTATCAAATAACTATAAATATCTCATTCATGTCTGAAAGCAAGTACAGGAAGCAGTTGGGGTAATTAGTAATTTCCATATTAACTTGAAGGCAGCTATTCTTGGCACATTTTAGGTTTAGGGTTTCAATTAAAATGTCCATATAAGCCACATGGTGATGTGTATTCTTTTTCCTCATGATTAAATCCCACATGACATTTTTGAAAGCTTCACTGGATTCCATGCCAGATCTAGTGTTATTGTCTAAGAGACTGATTACACATCTGAGTAAACCAAGCGTAAGTTCCTTTTGCTATCATACAAGTCATCAACTTACTCGAATAGCTGTTGAAGAGAGACAACAATCATAGTAAGCACAGAATAAAACAAATTCTTAACAGTGATTACAGATTGTGCAAAGAGATTAATCAGGGTAAGGGTGTGGGGAAGCGGAGGGGTGTTTTCATGCCACTTTTGTTTCTTTGCAGGGTGATCCCAAGATCCTGGAGACCTACCTCACGCCTTTAAAGGTCTTCTGGAATGGAAAAACACTAGACCCGGAGGACTGCTCCAAATAGGAAACTCATGTCAAAGTTAGCCTTGGACTACAGCCAGTCACTCAGATCCCCTCCAACCTTTGGAAGATTGTTCACACACTTTAAGAAATAAATAAGTTTAGTCACAACTACTTAGAGAAGAGGCAAATCTGAAAGGTACATTTTGTGTTTTGGCCTTAACATTAAAGGAAGGATATGGCTTTATAAATACTTCATGTGTATGTGAAATAAAACCTTATAGATAAATTGAGTTTTTATTATTAAACCAGCACTGAAAATTAACATATGCTACTGATTCACTGGTTTTAGGTTGAAATTTAGCTAAGAATATCTAAGCCAGAATTTCTCAGGCTTCAAGGCTCAGTCTGGGTGCTCCTACAGCTGAAAGCCAGACCACATTTATCTCCTGTAAGATAAAATCCTAATCAAAGAGTCACATGAAACCACTTCCAAAAAAGTGTTCAGATTGAAATACTGATATTAGTTTCATTTTATTATCAGCAGACATATTCTCCCCCTTGTTTCTGAACATAATACATTTCTAAATTTACATTCAAAACCACAGAATATCATTGTGAAAGTGCTGGCAAAAAAAGTTGCCAACAGCTTTCCAAATTTTTTTTTGGTAAGTTGTGATATGGTATATACTAACCTTGGAGCAGTGAGACAGACTTTCCAAGTTGATAAGTAAATTGCCTTCTTTAAATTTAAATTGTCACTTTAAACAACCCAAGGCATGTATAAAACATGACTCTATAAATACTGTTATTAACATGTTACATTAAATATGACAATAAAAACTCCAATTAGTTTATATCATTAATCTCCTTAATGCTTTGAACACTCTGTACCCTAAGTGAATACCACAAAATAAATAATAAAGTGATGAAGTAACCAGTTGAACCATTAAAGAAATATTTAGATGGTTCCTGGACTATCAAAAAGAAATCCATTTACAAATAGGAAAGTTGAACACTAAGTCTGTTTTCATTCTATAACTTCCTAAGCATATGAAGAACATTTCTATTAACCAAAAACTCAGAGTGAATAAAGCAACAAATTTTAAGTATTGTTAGCAACTGAGTATGTTTAGCCTTTTTAAAAACTAAAGAGCCTACAGTTTTTTGGTACAATCACCTATTTTATAAGCCACTCAGATATCTCCTTAGTAAATGACAGAATTACATCCAACTCATTAAATTCATAGTCTTTAGAAGTCAAGTTAAAATACTTTTCTTTAACCATTTTTTTAAGTTAGTTTTGGGTTTGTGGTTAAAGCAAATGCACTACTCATGAACAAAAATGCCTACCATTTGTGGTTAGTAATTCCTTTTCTCTATTTTGCTGCCTTCTGTGTTATCATTCATTTACAAAAAAATGTCTACAAGTATCACATTATACATGCTATATAAAGTCATAATGCATATCACAGTTAATGATTCTATTTTTTTAATTTTTTAAAAATTATTTTAATGATTCTTTATTGTCAGGAAATCAGAAAGCCAGGCATCTTTAAAAATTACAGAAAAGCCAAATTTGCTTATACAAAAACACGCTTCATCTTCTTTGATTACTATACCTCAAAAACAAAGTTGAGGTGGGTAGACCAGACAGAGGTAGCAACAAGGAGACATAAAGGACCAGGTGGCAAATTCCTGTGGGTGATGTGAGGGCCCTGCTCAAAAATTGTCCTCTCTGGCTCATGTATGACACTTCCATGGCAGTACTTCCTTTACGCTAAAGCAGGAGACTATTTCTCTATGGGGTATATGTTACTCTAAAGCAACTTGAGTATTAAGTTACAGAAACCCATAACTTAAGTAAACTGGTATTTATTATAAGAATTTTGCCAAATGTCACGAAACCTAACTTGCAGGAAGAACAGGTAGGTCTTATAAAAATTAGAAGGCCCCCAGGCTGAAGTAGAGTCTTTTTGTCTGTCTGTCCCCCTTCATAAACATCTTTCATTTCTGCTTTTGGAAAGAAAGTCTACCTCATTCCTTTCTCTGATGACTGGTTTCCTTGGCAGGACTTTGACATTCTCTTCCCCCATAATTTAGCCTGGTATGTAACTTTGATGCTTAGGGGCTGCCTGACCCTGGTGCTCTGTCTACAGACCAACTGTACACCTGCCCTAGTGGTCAATGTCACCTAAACCAAAAATCCCGGGACCACGAATATGATCGACCTAGCTTAGACACCCCTGTTCTAATTAGCTGCATCCATGGGACAGGGTTATTCCTCCCAAACCACAGACTGGGAAAGAGAACTGAGACAAAGACGTGGCTTAAGATGTTACAAGGTTACTTGAATTATAATGTTATACATAGGATAACATTAAACACTGGTACCAACAGGAAAACTAAGAGAGCAAAGCTAAGACAGTTGCATTTTTATTCTTTCCCTACCATTAACTATGCTGCCTTTCAAGGCAATGATGACAATCGAAGAATTCAACTATACATTTAAAAGTGACATTACATGTCCCCTTCTTGTGGTGTGGCAGCCAGGACATCTTTCATTGTGTGGCAATTCTCATACCTCTCTGGACAGCCTTCCATATAAGTAGTGTGTGTGTGGGGGGCACATACGGAAACCAGAAATTGTTCTGTGAGGGACAACTAATATAAAAACAGGAATGAGGTAGCTTCAAATTGAAAATAAAGTAAAAAATAACAGTACTTATTTGCTTATAAAGGTGACTTATCTCAGTGAGCATATGGCTAAAATATAGAAAATCATACTGGACCAGAGTGGGAGGGAGGATGCTTAATTCTGAAACAAGGAGACTCCCATGAAGTCAAAAAAGAAGCCTTTTTAGGGCAACTAAATAATCCTTCTTCCTACAGCAAATGGTACATACATAGCCTATGTCACCTTAATAATTAACTCCTTTTTTCCTCTTAAATTTGTAGTTTCTACTTGCTGCCCTCCCCCACGATTCACACCTACACACATTGCTCCTGCCGGCCCGCCGACTGGCCAAGTCCTGCTTTAGAAGACGAGCCCGAAGTTAATTCTCCTCCCTGGGCCTGCTCCTTTCCACTTTCCAGGTACAGTTCGTTCTGTTTTAGAATTTAATACATAACACCAGCTTCCTCACGCACACCTTCTGTCACAAACTAGGTGGTTACTTCCCTGAGGACAGAGACTGCATCTTAGTCATCTTTGTATCCTCAAGGCCCAACACAATGCAAGACACCAGAAAAGTCTAAGTGGCTTTTTTTCTTTTTGAATGAATCACAGACACTAGAAATAAACAAATTCAAGAAAGCCCTGAAGAAATTGATGAATGGTAGTTTCGGAATGGGTTTTGAGAAGAAAGGAAGGAAAATCCAAGCTGCATCCCTAACCTGTGAGGATGAGAGAAGGAAGTCATGCTCTTGTGCATAGACAGACACAGCTGTGGCACAGGCACAAGACAGAATGAATACAAGACCACTGGGAGGGCCACTGTTCTCTCACTGAGCTGCTTGACTCTAAACCTTCCAGCACAAACTTTCCGAAGGGAAACCTTATATCCAGCACCGGGCAGGGTATTAAACTATTCTCTCTCAGCTCCAAACCCACCCTTCTATTGTATATTCTACTCTATGGCCTGGAACTCTGCAGATATTTCTCCTTTGCCAACTGCCTGCCATTAGGCTCTACCATTAGGGGTTTCTAGAGGGAGACAGGCTGGCAGAAGAGGTCTTTGTTCTTTGCTTGCTGTCAACGTCAAGGCACTTCACCATGGCAGTTGGAGTGGTTCTAGTTTCTAGCATTTACCTAACCCGGCTCCATCCCCCAAATAGCCTCATTACATTCTAGAGATGCAGCTGGCTAGGGTCTTTCCAGGCCATTCTCCGTGATCTGATCCCCAACTTGCAGGGCCCTTCCTGTGAACTTCCAAACTCTAATAATCACAACCTCTCCATTCTCCTACCTCCATCACCCTAAGGGTGGTAGCTCTTCTTGCAATCACTATCTGTTTCCTCGATACTTCCATTCTTGTTTTTTCAGTTCTCCAATACATTTTGCCCATGATGAGACCTACCTCTTAATGCAGCTATGCGAATCCAGACTTTTGCTACCTCCTCCTGTGACCCATAACCCTTTCCATGGTCCCTTGACTGCCAACAGTAGAGGAGGCCGAGAAGGACTTCGTGATAGCACATCTTCACCAGGCATGCGAATTCCACATCCCCTCTACAGTTCTGAGAGCGGGTAAGCACCTGATGCAGGGAGTAGGAACTGTTCCAGTTGGCCGAAAAAAAGACAGGAAACCACTGACTCTATCAACAATTCAGCAGAATAGGCAGAATTTGAATAATCCATCATAATTCCATGTGATATAAATTTAATGAATACCTATGTTAGAAAGCACTGCTTGGTGATAATGGGTACATAAGGGAAACTTAAAACCTGGACCTGATGATGTGAACTCAGCAAACAAGTCTGAAAAGAGTTTTGGAACCACTGGTTAATAAAGTAATACAAAAATGAAGAAATCATATGTTTGGGTGAGACTATAAAACCTACACCAGATACAAAGATTGTGCTGATCTTTTTAGAGAAGTGGAACCAAAATTTGAGCTAATGTGACTTTTGACTCTTGCTTTTTCAACTTCATCATTAAAAAACTTATATGCTATTACCTTGTGGCCAAGACTACTAGTTTTCCAAATACCCTTTCTCTCCTTCTTACTCATTAATTAACCACCCCCTAACCACCGATTTTCAGCTTTGCACACAGCCACTCAGAATAAAGATACATTCCCAACTTCCCTCAGAGTGACTATTTTTTGGCCAACGGAATGTGACTGAAAGTGACATGTACAGACGGAGGAAGCAAACGCCCTTGTTTCCTTCCTACTGCTGGCGTGTGGACAAGGTGGTGAAATCTCAGACCACACAGATGAGAGCAACTGTCTAGGAATGACAGAATAACAATGGAGAAGGGGCATGGATCCCTGATAATGCCATAGTCGTAAGAGGAAAAAAAAACCCTAACTTTTTGGATGTCTGTTATGGAAGTGAAATTTATATTTTAATGATACAAACCCCAAACGTCTAGTTACCACCCCTTAATATTCACACAGAGCCACAGAGCCCACTGATAATGGAACTGTTGGTCTGCCCTTCCTGTGTTTCCCCGGGGAAAGCTGGGGAGGCGGTGAAAATCATCTGTATCCCAGCAGGTACCACGCAAAGACTTCCAGAGGCATTGTGCACACTGAATGCGGCGTGGAACTAGTCAAGACAGATGGTGTTAATTTTGTACACAGAAGTTCCTTTGAGCAAAGGAAGAATATCCATGATTACTGCAGGGAGTTTCCAAAAGAAAAGGTGGCACTTTCCGTGTAAACTTTATTAGACTCATATTTTAAGAAGCTTCACTTAATCTTGCCTATGCAGAAAAATGTATCCATGTAACATACAAGATATATGGCTTTGGCGTTTTATGTACCTGCAAAATGTTTATTTGGTTTGGCAGACCTGTTTGGAAATAAGTTTCCAGTACCTGAAATGCAATTTAAACACTGAATATCTGTCTATTTCTATATGAATATCAACATAATAGCTATTAAAGCCATTTGTCTCACAACCAAAGTCAAGGAACCACTTTGTGGTGATTCTCTGCAACAAGAGAAAAATTCTGAGGTGTCCTAAATTAAACTACAGCAGACCAGAGAGTGAGAGAAAGAGACAAGAGCTATGGACCAATTAACAATAGACCGATCACGTCCCTGGAAGTATGTTGGTGCTTTGAATCCACTTCAGGCAGCTAATCTAAAACAAGCGGTAGACCAGCCACGGGATGCCACCATCCTACCTACACATGAACCTGCAGGACTGCTGCCTGCAACTGATCGAAAGCTGTAAATATTTCTTCCTTATGGACTGTGTTTCTTCTGTCCTAGAACTGCCCCCGCTTCACCTTTTCCCACCCTCAGCTGCAGTCCGTGGAAACTCTTTCAAAACTACTTACATCTGCCTTCCCAGAACATAATGTATAAAAGAACCCATCGACTCCAGGCAGGCAGACACGTTGCCTTCTTCATCTAGCCCTGCTGCTGCTGGTGGGCTAGGTTTTTTTCGGGTTAGCATTTGGCTGAATAAAACCCTTCTTTCAGAAAAGCTTTTGGCCTGTGAAAGATTTTTGTTTAACACCTATAGAAAAGAAATTCCCAAATATAAAAGCATATTCAAGGGGGCAAGATGTAGGGGGCTGCCTAGCAGGGGCTGTTCTAAGAAACCTATTTTAACTGACCGGTAGGAATTTTCTATAATTGTGAAATACCATGTAGGAGAATTTGTGACAGAACAAAAATCACTTTTGATGAATAATACAGCCAGATCAGAGACCTGTGCCCCACTGGAAAGCAATAGGGAGCATGACTACTAATGTCAGTGTTTTGTAAACTGATTATATGAGTTGCTGAACTCTAAGGATTAAGAATGAACTGCAGGTCTCACTGGGGGTGGGGGTGGTGGTGGTGGGGGCGGGTAATGACCAAGAGACAATGAGCATTGTCAACTGAACAAAAGCCACTAGAACTTGAACCTGTCTTCTCTAGGGTGGTAAGACCAGACGCTAATCAGCAGGGGTCCAAGGGAGTAGTTAATATAAGGCCTGCCTTCAAGGAGCTTAGGGACCAACTGGGGAAGCAGCCAAGTGCTAAAGAGTATTATGGCCATTTATAATTGTGCACCATAATGAGGAACCTTTCTGAGTCTGGAGATAACAGTGTGGTCTGAAGTTGTTAAAGAAAGCTTCAGAGAAGAGGAAACTTGGAAGGACTCGGAAACAGAAGATTTAAGACAGCTCGGTGATACGTCAAACAGGAACACAGAGTAACGGCCTACAGGCAGAATTTGGCAAGCCCAGGCAGCTGGACGGCTGCCCTATCATCTACCCACATCTGTCCATGAAACACAGCTAGTAACATCACCCAGGTCACTCCCTCACTTCCGAGCTACTAGCAAACTCTTTTCTCAGGGCAACTGAATTCCTTTAAGTCTGAATCAGCGACCAGATCAGTTTGTGAAAGATGAGCTAAAACCTTAAGGTTTATTTTCTGTAGGACTATTCAGAGTTTTAACATACCAATGTGCACTGTGAATCCTTGAGGGGTTGATACAGCACTCAACACTTCTCAACGTTATGGTCCCAGAACCTTTTTTAAAGTCATTCCTGCTAAATACACCTTGGTTCACAGAACACAGCTCAGGAAGTGCTGTTGGGGGTGACGGACCCTGGCCAAGAGCGGGGTTCTGCAGTCAGACTAGGTTGGAACTCTGATTCCATTACCTACAAGGCCCAGTGACCTCAGACAAGGCATTTAACTTCTCTTATCTGTAAAATGGCGGGAGATTAAATTGAGAATATAAATATGCCTCGTAGAAGGCACCATAAGGAGTCAATAGAAGTTCCTTCCTAGTATTTGATGCTTACCCATCAAATTTCAGACTAGAATTTGGCTCCCTTCATGGGTAGAAAGAAACAGTGCTGATCTGTTATATTACCATATATACGTGTGTGTAAAATAATATGCAAAGAAAATGTGTATGTGAACTTAAAGTAAGACTCATAGACACAGAAAAGAAGTCACCTCATTGTGCAAACAGGTATAGTCCAGCCATGCTGTGACTGAAAGAAAGGGCATAATTTTCATTTTTATTTCTTTAAATGTTTATAATATGAAGAAAAATATTTGAGAAAATACAGAAGTGGTTGAGTTCAATAAGTAGAAAGAAAAATTCTTCACAACAATAGGAAAAAAATTAATGAATAAAATTAATGGTGTATTTACTGCACAGCATAATTAACCCCATGGCAGTGACTTAGATATGTTGATACTTACTCTCTAGGCAGCAGTTTAAGAGCTTTGGAGTGTTCAGTAACCTTTGCTAGGGCAAAGGATAAGGAAGAGATAGTGAAATAAGCAACAGCCAAGAAAAACTACTCTTCCCGTGTTGCTCTCCCTCAGATCACTTCTGTTTTTCTCTTCGTTAAGTGTTGGTGTAGCCAGGAAGCACCCAAAATTAGTTCCAACAGCAACTTTTATAGCCATCTTAGAAAACTCAGAATCACACTACGTGTTTTTTAAGAAGCAGGTGGAAAACAATTTTGCAAATGTGTTGCACACAGCAGTTTAGGATTTCTTTTTTCCTTAAACCATCCCAATGCTAAAATTACCAGATATTAAAAGTTTACAAAACAATATGTGTTCTAGAAACAATATATAAATTAAAGTGTTTCTACAGTAAAATAAAAAAGGCAATCCACAAAGTTTATGGGTTACTACATATACTTAATGACTACATATACTTAAATTTGGGCAAGTAAAACACCAAACAGATCATGATTATCAGCTTTAAATAAGATGATTATAGATGATTTTTAGTTTCTAATTTGCTTTTACTTTTTAATATTTTCTACTATGAGCATACATTAAATTTAGGAAAACAGAATATACATTTAAAGCAAATACATTACAGCATTATCCTCTCTCTTTTAGAGAGGATATCCCCTTTTAGAATATTGGTGCAATAAAGGACATAACTTTTAAGGAGAATGCCTAAAAGTCCAGGAAAAAATATGCCACCCCTTTTTACTTGTAATTCAAAATAATGAGTGCACAACAAGTTTGCATAACTTAATTATTTTCATTTTTTTAACCGTTCTTGAAATGCTGTACAAATTATTATGCTCATCCAAGAAGGGAAAACGACACGTGTGAAACTGTAGGTGAAGCGCTGTCCCAGGAGCCCTGGCGACAGACTGAGCCTGATGGAAGCACAGGAGCATCGCTAGGAAGTACATCTTTTGTCTGCTTCGCAGACGGGAAAAGGAGGCCTGGAGGAGTGAAGTCACCAGGTGAGGCTCACTGAAGCTATTAACAGTGTCTACACCAGGACTTTAGCCCGCGTCAGAGTCCATGTGTACTTTTACTATGCAGTGACGTCAGCTTTTATTTTTAATCCACCAGGTTGTCCTTGGGGAGCTATATATCACACAGCAAGTAAATTAAACATCACTGTAATTTCCTCAGGTTATTCAGTATCCATGCGGATTAATATTCAGAATTACCAGCCCAATTATTTTTAAAAAGAAAAAAAAAACATGTATGTGGTTTAGATACTCCCATCCTTCCTACGTCCCCCTACCCCCAACACGAATGGCTGGCCTGAACGATGCCTTGTAACACAGCAACACTCCTTTTAGAGAGCACACCCTCTTCCTCCTACACTCAAGCCCTAGTAAAGAATACTACAATCAACTTCAGTGTACCTTCCCTAGGAATCTCTTTTATTAATTATGGACTTATTTAGGTTTTTCGATTTCTCAGTAAGACAGTGAGTGACTAAAAACAAACAAAAAAAACCTCACCGCTAAAATATCAGGTTATTCCAAAACCATGAGATCCCTGATCTCTTGAACTTAAACAGAGTGTATGTCTCCTACTTGACTAGCATATAATTTACATAACCACAGACATTAT
Organism: Carollia perspicillata; assembly: GCA_004027735.1. NCBI lineage: Eukaryota > Metazoa > Chordata > Mammalia > Chiroptera > Phyllostomidae > Carollia > Carollia perspicillata. The sequence goes on along the minus strand of PVKM010000307.1, from coordinate 61,658 downwards.
TAGCGTTTACACAACAACAGCAGAAGCAGGAGAAGGGTGGGCTCAAGGTTTACACAAGGAAGTAACAACTTCCCCAGCAGTCTAGATTTGACCTCTACTACTTCCTGGTAACTAGCCTACAGGAAATTCTGAGTTTAGTATTCCTGAGCTGTAGCTTGTGCTAAATATATAAAATATTTTAATTCATTATGCTGACTGGGACAGGAAGCATTTAAAGCAGCATCACTAAGTCATACGAATGTAGTACTTGTATTTATAGATGATCATGGAATTCACTTAGCAATTATAGTGATCCAAGTCCTAAATTACACTAGCTTTACCTCCTCAAAATGAATTTTTTCACTTTTCTTTTTGCAACTTACTGATCTTCACTCCTAGCAGTAAGTTAGGCATTTAATGACATTGTCCTTCCAAGATTGCAGGTGCCACTGGTGCACCAATCACTCCTTAAACATATTTAAATGAGGTCATGCCCATGGCGACACGCTGCCACAGAGCAAATGAAGAGAATTCAATCAACCTAAGGCTTCTTTGGGCAAGAAGCTGATTTCCAAATGATAATAAGCAGATTGAAATGCAGCACACTTCCCATGCTTTTTGCTTCCCCACATACCAGTTAAAGCATGGCGGGTTTTGTTTGTCGTTTTAATTTTGGGGTGTCAGTCATCTGTTACAAATATTTTTTTAAAAAAATTAATTGAATTTATTGGGGTGACACTGGTTTATAAAATTATACAGATTTCAGGTGTACGGTTCTATATAACACATCATCTGTTTACTGTATTGTAGGTTAAACACCCCAAATCAGTTTTCCTTCCATCATCGTTTATGTTTTTAAATGTACATTTGTGATATCCTAAATGAAAATGGCTAGGAAGATCAGTACTTGCCCATGGATTTAGTACATAAAATAAGTAAATCAAATATATATATAGATGAAAGGCACTAGAAATAAATCAGGAACCTGACTTAATAAATCAGGAACCTGACTGTATATTTTCTCATCAGTGTTACTTCTTTACTCTGAGAAGTGAACCAATGATAGTCACCTGATAAGAGGTGGTGGAAATAGAGAGGAGATTAAAAGTTCAACTTTCATAATTTTAACACTTCAAAGAACAACACTTCTAAATCTGTTGTTCATTTTTTTAAAAAAAGTTATCAGAAAAACTTTTTACCTAGAAATTTAAATTTGATTTGATTTTCATCACTGCGTATATGAGGCAAACTTAATTTTAAGCTGTCTGTGCCAACCAAGGAAAATCTGCAGTCCCTTGACAAAAGGAATCTCAGGCAAGGAAACCAAATCTCTGTCTTTCTTCCATGCCTTGTCACTACACAGGAAGCAATAGCTCCTTTAAAGCATTTTGTTTACAAAGTGAAGCATGTGGGAGGAGTTGTGGGGAGTGGGTACACAGAGGTTACACAGAGAGCATAAAGTTTTTAAAAAGTTCATTATACCTAATCTTACAAATAAACTACTTTATTTCATCACAGAGTTATGGGTATGACAGAGGACCGTGAAGCTTCAATTACCTTTATAAAAATGAATTGAGTACATTCAGAAAATGCAACCTGTGTGTGTGAGAAAATTTTGAGTCAGCTGCTAGCCTCATCCTTCAAAAGCTACATGCTGTGTGTCCAAATGGCAGGCTTGGCTTCTCTGGCTACCTCCGCTCACCTGGCTACATGACGTGCATTTTTAACCTTGAAGGAATCATTCTCACATGTAGCACCCACTGGGACCCAAAGAAACTGACCAACCACTCCACAAATATTTCAGAATGGAATCCTCTGTCCAGAGGGAGAAACAAAAAATAGTTAAATAGATTGCAGTTATTTTCATGAAGTACTGAAGGCATAGTAGGAAAGGTAATGCAGTTCATTAGAAAACAAAAATAGTGAAGAAACAATCTATATATTATCCTCGTAGTTACCGTAAGTTTCTCATTTTCTCCAGTATTAAAAACCTATCCCTTAATTGCCACAACGATTTCCTTTTAGCTACTCTTTCTGCATTTTATCAGCCCTTCCAAGTCGTAAATCATCACGCGAGACATGTTTATTTTTAAACACAAGTACCTGATAGTATTTAAAATTAAAAGAAGTATGTGCAAATCAGAATACATGTTTCAAGCCATTCACTTGATCGCCGAAGTGATTTTTGTCAACATATAACCAAGATTTTAACATTTACTTTTCTCTTGGTGTTACCAGTTAATTGAGCAAGGGTCAAGGATGATAACTGCCTCTTAAGAAACATGATTGCACCACTGTGAAGCTATTAGACTGTCTGGCTGCGATTTTCTTCAATTTAGTCACCCGTATAGGATGCTCAAACAAGAGTGGCTGGCACTCTTCCTGCGGTAGTAATTTATGGAAAGTAAAATGAAGCCATATTCATTCGAACATTCCTCAGATGTCAAAGAGGATGCTGGGAAAAATAATCCGAGCAGACTGAGGTAGCATATGCGTATTTTGACCCGTACTTTGGATGACACCAGTTCTTTCCTCTCGAGATCAGGACCTGGGAAAAAATGTAGTATTTTGGGCCCTATTATCTTTGAAATTTTAATAATCGCTCTTCAAAATTTCGCAAGTTAACAACTGTGCTACATTTATTTTAAAATGTATGTCAGGTTTTAGAGTCTAAATGGTAACTATGAAAGGAAGAGTAAGAGTTATCTTCATTTCATACAGAAGATGTATTTCCATAAAATACCAAGCAATTTGGAAATCACCCTCTTTTAGCACAATTTTAGAAAGCAGGATTTTAGAAAACTATTTGCTAAAAGTGTTTTTCTCTTTACCACCCACCAGAACTTTCCTGGACTGTAAGCAAATTTATTTTAATTGACCACCACAGTAAAAACATTCTCCTCCAACCTGCTTTAACAAATACTGAACTTAGAATTTCCTCTGAGGACATCATGCAGAGAGCAACAGTTAATGAAACTGCATGCCTTTATTTCCAAATTCTACTAATCTTTGCTTAAATGTTAAAATGTAATTATATATTTTAAGTGAAGAAAATTTTCAATCTTGACAGTGATATTTTAGTTTAAAAACGAAACACCCCACCATAGGAGAAAAACCTGCATATGTAAAGTAATAAGATTTCAGTAATTTCCAGACCATTACGTTAAAAAGCACTTTGTAGTCATTTATTCTGTACCATAATTGAGAGCTTATTTGCCAAAAAATCTAATGGATTTTTTTATTCATTTTAAATCACCCTGGCAAGAGCTAGCAGACTTTTGAACAGTAGGTTTTAAACACTTTCTTTCAAAAGAAAAACCTGAAAGTTGGTTAGAACATTTCAATACTACAAGGTCATGGGTTCAATCCCTGATCAGGGCGGACACAAGAATTAACCTGACAGGTGTGGCTCAGTTGTTTGGATATGGTCCCACAAAGTGAAAGGTCACTCACTGGCTGGATTAACAGGACTCATGCCTGGGTTGCAGGTTCAGTCCCCAGCAGAGGCAACCAAGTGACAGATGTTTTTCTTCCACATCAATGTTCTGCTCCCTTTCTCCCTCCTTTCCCCTCTCTCTAAAAATAAATAAATAAAATCCTTTAAAAAAGGAGTCAACCAATGAATGCACATATAAGTAGAACAAAAAATCAATGTTTCTCTTCCTTCCTCTTTCTCTCTCCAAAAAATCAAGAAAAAAAGAAATTGTAGAACCCTGCAAACATTATAAAGACAACAAATACTGATAAGATTTCCATAGGATACCCTTGCTGTATTAAAGATTAAAAGACTAATTTTATGGGATTCATAAGGAAATAGTGATCGGATTGTCTGATATAAATTTCCAGAAGAAATATTAAGGGAAGGGGTTGGATTTAAGTTATCTCCAAGTAAGCATAATTCAAAACTATACCTAAGAAGCCAAGTACTTTAGAAAATGTCTAGGTTAGGTACACGGGATGATATTGACAAAAGACTACAATGCAATAATATATTGCATTGTAAGTTCTTCTTGGCAAATATTTTCCATCACAAATGCCTATTTTTATAGCAGCATTAAACAATCAAGCAAATAAACATCTTCTTAAAATTGTATTTTATTGATTATGCTATTACAGTTGTCCTGACTTTTCTCCCTTTGCCCCACAATCCTCACACCATTGTTCATGTCCAGGGGTCACGCATATAAATTCTTTGCCTACTTTTATCTATACTGTACTTTACATCCCCATGGCTATTCTGTAACTACCTATTTGTACTTCTTAATCCTTTCACCTCTTCACCCATCCCTCCACACCCTCCTCACATCTAGCAACCATTAAAATGCTCTGTATCCATTATTCTGTTTCTGTTTTTCTTGTTTGCCTGGTTTGTTTTTTTAGATTCAACTGCTGATAGATTTGTATTTTTTGCCATTTTATTGTTCATAGTCTTAATCTTTTTCTTAAATAAGTCATTTTTATATTTCATATAGTAGTAATTTGGTGATGACAAACTCCTTAATTTTTCCTTGTCTGGGAAGCTCTTTATCTGCCCTTCCATTCTAAGTGGTATCTTTGCTGGGTAGAGCAATCTTGGCTGTCGGTCCCTACTTTTCATGACTTTGAATATTTCTTGCCAATCCCTTCTAGCCTGCAAAGTTTCTTTTGAGAAATCAACTGACAGTCTTATGGGAACCTCTCTGTAGGTGACTAACTTCTTTCGCTGCTCTTAAACGAGTCTCATGTTTATCTTTAACCTTTGCATTTTAACTGTGATGTGACTTAGAGTGGGCCTCTTTGCATCCATCTTGTTTGGGACTCTGTGCTTCCTGGTCTTGCATGTCTATTTCCTTCACCAAGTTAGGGAAGAAGTTTTCTTTCATTATTTTTTCAACTATATTTCCAATTTCTTGCTCTTTCTCTTCCCTTTCTGGAACCCCTATGATGCAAATGCTGGTTGTCCCAGAGGCTGCTTATACTACCATCATTTTTTTAAATTCTTTTTTCTTTTTGTTCTGATTAATTTTTCTTTGCTTCTTTATGTTCTATATCATTGATTTGATTCTTGGCTTCATCCACTCTACTGCTATTTCCCAGTAAATTGTTCTTTATTTCAAATAGTGTGCCCTTAGTTTTTGACTGGATCTTTCTTATGCTGCTGAGGTCCTCACTGAGTTCCTTGAGCATCCTTATAACCAATGTTTTGAACTCTGCATCGGATAGACTGCTTATCTCCATTTTGTTTTGTTCTTTTTCTGGGGTTTTGACCTGTTCTTTCATTTGGGCTATGTTTCTTGTCTCCTCATTTTGGCAGCTCCTTTATGTTTGTTTCTATGTATTAGGTAGAGCTGCTTTGACTCCATGTCTTGGGAGTGTGGCCTAACATAGTAGGTGCCCTGTAGGGTCCAGTGGCACAGCCTCCCTTATCACTCAAGCTGGATGCTTGAGGTACACCATTTGTGTGGGCTGAGTACACCTTCCTCTTACAGTTGAGCCTTGGTTGCTGTTGGTAGCTCGATGGTACCTGTCAGAAGCAAAGGTTGGTGGTAACTATTTACCACCAACCTCCACCCTCCATGAAGGATCAGCTGTGCAGGCAGGATGGTGGTGCTCCAACGTGGTCTGTAGTTGTCCACTGGGTGCACTGGCCTGGTCACTGGCAGTGCAGGCTAAGGTCAGCTCCCACCTGTGTTTTGCCCAGGGCCATCTTGCCTGAGCTATAAAGCCATCTGAGATGGCTTCTACTTGTGCTGGGCTTGGGGTTTTCCAGGTGAAGCCAGGCTGAAAATCTAGGCTGGCTGCTGTGAGTGCTGCGCCTGGGACTCACAGAGGCCAGCTGTTGCTTACTTGACAGGATTTAGGAAGTTGTGCATCGAGCTGAGACCAGCCATTCATACTGAAAAGCAACTTGGGTGGTCCCATAAGTTGGGTGGGATGGAGTCTCTGAGGATCTCCAAGGTGGGTTGAACAGTGTTAGCCAGGTTGATGGAGTCTCAGATATGGCACTAGCTTGCCAGCTCTGTGGGAGGAGGGTTTAGAAAAGGGACAATGGTCTCTACTTGCCCTGATGCCAGACACTTCAATTTACCATGTTTACCATGTTCAATCTCCCTGTTTACCATTGGTGCCTTTCTAGCTGCTACCCTGGTGCTGGAGCTCAGAGGGAGTGAGTCTGAGTAGGTGAGTCCATGTGTGGGTTCTTTAAGAGGAAATGCTTGGGGCTCCAGCAGTGTCTTTCAGTGACTCAATCCCCGCTGGTTTTTGCAGGAGTTGTGGGGACTTACCTTCCTGGCACTGGCACCCTGGGCTGAGGGGTCTGGTGTGGGGCTGGGACTCCTCACTCCCAAGATATCCCTCCACCACACATGGGTGAGGGACCAGCCTGTTCTGCATCTGCACCCCTCCTACCAGTCTGGATGGATGTGGTTGCTGGAATTCTGTAGTTGCCAGACTTCCATTCAACTCAATTTCTAACGATTCTGAGTGATGATTGTTCTATATTTTAGCTGTAATTTTGAAGAGGCTGTGTGAAGAGGTGAGCCATGTCTGCCTACACCATTGTCTTGACCAGACCTTCCAAATAAAAATATCTTAATTTATTTAACCCGAATGGACTGTTCCTGCATCACTTTTGAAATGTTTATGCAACTATTAATCTATAAATCTAAATAGAAATATAATCTACATATCATGCTCCTCCCTTCCAGTTTTCTATATCTGAATATCTTTGTCCGGATATCTTTGATATATTCTAGCAAAATGAAATGTGTATGATTCACTTAAGTATACTGATCCTTTTGTTTTGTGCTAGAACCCTAGCACAAAAACAGGGAATTATTTTTCCATAATAGATATTAATAAACTATAAATGAAGTATTTACTTCAAATTCTAACAGACTAAAATTATTTCAGGTGCAACCGTAAATGATGACAAGTAATGAATCTTCAGAGCACTTCAAACACCATGGCTCAGGATCTTCCGTTTTTATAACAGTACAATTGTACCTTATTTTTCCATTGTTTTCTACTTATCCTTTTTAAAGAATTTTTCAAAAAAATTCTCACAGAAACATAAAGATAGTGCACTGATGTTACAGTATTACTTCTTAACGAGTGTTCATCCTTAAAATTCTGTAAAACTGTTCAGAAGCGCCTCATACTACATTGAGAACCTAAGTCTACTGTTTCACTCCAACAGCAGAACTCAGTGAGTCAGATTCAAACAAGGCTTCCAGCTGGAAAAGGGTAAGGCATTCACACAGTTGTGAAAGCAACCTGCGAACCTTCCTCGCACCAAAGAGAATACCTTATCATGGTTTTTTAAATTTTTTTATATTTGGCGTTTTTATTAAAAAGGACAACCAAGAATCTAAGGATAATTACAGACCATTTAGTAAACGGAAATGCTGGCACAGCCACCTTCTCAAAAGAGTGACGAAAGTTTAGGCAGTTTCTCAGTTAATGTCTATTTAATACATACTTACTCTTTAATTAATTCCAAGTTTTTTATAAAGTGTACACATACTCATGAATATATATTTTCACAGTAAGTACCTCCATAGTTAAGCACTAAACCATATTATGAAATATCTTATAAAGAACTACAGACGCTAAAATTATGTTTAAGCCAAATAATCATTAAGCGTGTTAAGTTTACTCTTGAAGAGAGTAGCATACTTCTTGAGGCCCTTGTGTATTCTAAAACCCAGGGTCTCAATAAAAGATTAAAGATGAAAAAACTGATTAGGTCATCCATCTATTCTAGTCTCAAACAGAACTGCTTCCAATAGTATGTGATTTAATTTTAATTCATCCAGTTTAAAATATCCTTGGTAATAACAAATTCCAATTGCTTTGCTTGGAAGCCTATTAGCAAACTAGTTGGTATTGATGTAATACTGCAGTTAATTGTACCTTCTAGGTTTGGGAAACCAGGGTGCTTTGCAGCAAGTCTATAAACCTAATTAGATAATGCAAAGTTAATTTTTTCCTCAAGTTTCGGTGTACCGGTTCTTAGTGAACTCAATCAGGTCTCCCTGTTGACATGTTTTAAATATTTCTCAGAAGCAATGCTTAAAAATGCAATGAAGACAGGGAAGCCCAGAAGAGGATTTATAATGGAGCAGACATGAGGACATTTATCATTTTGAAATATTCAGGATTCTTCGCAATGGAAAGTTAGTTCTTTCCTCTCCAGAAAAGATTAAGCCCTGGGTGATCACATCTCTGCTCATCTCAGGGCTGCTCTCGGGATCACTGTCCGAACTAGACCTCCAAGGCAGACCTCATTCGTTAGCTCACGTCACTGCAGGGCTGAGCACGCTGCTCTTCCGGTTTTTCTTTTCCAACTTCAAATATTAGTTGTCCTAATCACAGCTTTACAAGTTACTGGGTTTCAGACTAAAAGAATACAAAAAAATGCCTAATGTGTATTATAAGCATATTTTAATATAATGCCTACATAACATATACATAGTATCTATTATCCCAACTACATGATTACGAGTCAACTTAAAATATGTACAGAGTGGGGCAGAACTAGGTTCACAGTTGTGAGAATGAAAAACAAAGAGTTTATTCTTATATTATTACTTATTGTACTATTTTCCATACAATCAACTGTAAACCCACTTTCACTCCCACCCTGTGTAACATATGTATTTACTCACACACACAGAGTGGGGGGTGTGGGGAGGCGAAGGCAGTAAAGATATAACCCCAAATGGGTTACGTTCCTCTTCGATAGTTACTGTTCCCTAATAAAACCCTTCCTTCACCATTTGAACTTCTTTTTCATGTGAACCAGTTTTCCTAGGTCCTCTTATTTCCTGTGGTGCCAATGAAGATGCTACTGAGGTCCTTCTTGGGTACCATTGCTTAGTTTGGCAGGCAGTTAAACCTGCTTCCACAGCCACTTGCTGCATCCTTAATTCTAAATCAGATCTTGCTCGAACATTGCAGTGTTTGAAAGTGCTGATGGTCCCACCCTTAAATGCCTTTTGCCCGTATTTCCTAGAGGGCAATACTCTCTAATGCATTTCCCTTCTGCCTGGGCCTTCTTCCAGCTTTCCCTTCCCAGCACCTAAAATAAGGCACTTTCCATGTTTCTTTTTTCCTGCCCCTATCTCTCTCCTCCATCTACATGTACTCCCTTAGTCTACCAATCCACTCCCCAAGTTGCAGACATCACGTTCCTGCCAATGTGCTGGACCCTTTGCATCCAGTACCGATTTCTATTCTCAGTTCCACCTGCAAAACACCTTCACTTAACTGACCTATGGTCTGTGAAATACCATATGGCCCAACCAAGAAAATTTTTTGTTTTGCAGCCTCCAAATCCAGACATTCTCGACACCAGCGCTTCTCAAAGTGTGATCCCAGGACCACTAGCATCAGCATCACCTGGGAGCTAGTTAGATTTGCAAACTATCTGCCCTGCCCCAGGCCAACTGAATCGGAAAATCTGGGCATGAGGCTGAGTAATCTGTGTTTTAACACATTCTCTAGGTGATTCTGATGACTGCTGAAGTTGCAAATCACTGCTTCAGACAGTTCTGGTCCTTCTGATAGCATCCTTCCCTTCCTATTCCATCCAGTAGGATTCCTCCTCCTATCAGCTAGCTACACTGGGTAATTCTACTTTTACACTCTCTCTTCCCATTCATTTTCTTGGTCTCTCTCCTAGGTTACTTAGGGACTCATCATCTCCTACAGAGACATTGCTCTCCTCACTAAAATTTACCCTGCACTTGATTCCAGATCATTCCTTGCACCCTGGCTCTGTCCATTCACAGTGTTCAGATTCTATTATCCTTTCTAGGGTCCCCTCATCCATTCTTCCACTCCCCTTTCCAATTTTCCAGCCTTGCAATCCCCAGGATTTGCCTCAGTCTTTCATGCTTTTGCACAGAGCGCTTTCTTCCTTCCCACCCGCCCTAAGACGAGCTCTCTGAGAGCACCTAGCCCTGCAGACTAGATGCTGTTTGCTCCATGATCCCACAGGACCCAGTGGACTTCATTAATACAGTTTTTGTCTCTTTATGTGCGCAACTGCTATGTGTGCATCTGGCCCACAAATCTTTGGCCAAAAAAACTTACTATCCAATTTGTTTATCTAAGACCATCTCACAGAGTGAGATGATGACATAATTTGTCATCCAACCCAAAGCCCTGCCTACATCTGCAAGCTCATCAAGTACAGTATTCCCTACAAACTCACCGTGCTTGTCACTTTGGCCTTCTTTCTGTTCCTCAGACAGCCCCCATTCCAAACTCAGGAGCTTCACACTTCGAGTTCCCTCTGCCTAAGACACTCCTCCTCAGCACTGCATTGCAGGCATATACTCTTTAGGCCTCATTTCAGCCATCGCTGTCCTTGACCTTCCCTGAGTGGTCCCTGCTGACCCTTTCTCTTCCACATTATCCTGCATTGTCTTCAAGTGATTGTTGCTATTCGAAATGACCTCTCTATTGTTTCTATGTCTCCCTTTCAATGTAGTCCATAGGGACTCATCTGTGTTGTTAAAAACCGTAGAGTAGGGTCAGAGAGCAAAGCTCTAGAGTCAAAACCCCTGAGATGAACTCTGGCTCTACCACTTCCTAAATAAATGGCTTTGGGCAAAGAGTTTACCTCTCTGTAATTCAATGGCCTCGTCTACAAAGTGAGCATTGTATCAGATTTGCATTAGGGGGTTATCGTTACAATTAAACAACATAATACATGTAGAATGGTCACTTCTTTCATAGCCTCAAGCTATGCTCACTGTATTCTAGAAATTTAAAATTCTCTATGGTGTGGCAAAAGTAGGTTTACAGTTGTGAGTGAGTTTATTCTTATATCATTATTAATTACTGTACTATTTTCATACGAATGACTGTAAATCTACTTTTGCCCCACCCTGTATTTAACTCTTTTTTCCTTCTTTCAGATTATACATACATTCCTCAAGAATGAAAATCAGCAAAATATGAACAAAGACAATGCTCTCAGTTAACGTTGAAGATTACAATCTTTCTCTTACATTCAATAGCCATTCAAAACTTGCTGATCAACTCTTTTTATAACTCTGAAGTTAGAATTTACAAATACTCTGTCTACAAATGGCCTCAGTCAGAATTCTGATTTTCATTGATGATGCATTATTTTCTCTCTCCCTGTTTCCAATGTACTATTAAATGATCTCATGCAGCTTATACTGAACCCAAACTGTTGCCCACACCTTATTTCCCATTCCACGTGGCTAGCCTAATCACAAAATAGTTACCCAAATTCAATTGTTCAACAGTTTTCATTCTTTCTTTACTAGTTATTGTGTTCTCCCTGAGTGGATTTTCTCAATCACCATCTGGTTTGCCTATTAATGCCCCATATCCCCGTGATAGCTCTCGCAGTATTTCCTTATACTGCTGGGATTAAGGAACAGGAAAAGGAACCCACGCCATGTCACGATTGCATCTTTTTCTTCAACTGGGATGTAATCCCTTGAGAGCTGGGACTTTTACTGCAACAGAGTCTTACTGGAGCGAAAGGGAGAGCAGTATGGTGGTTAACAGGTCTGTGCCTCATTTTTCTACCTCAGGTGGAAAAGAACTTGCACAGAATCGACGGACACAGCAATTCTCAGGAATGTTTGCATTTCTAGGTGTCCTGACCTATGAGGGAGTCATGACTGAATGGTCATCACCTTGGAGATGGGAGAGATACTCCATGAGCAGGAAACAGGAATCCTGCCTCCAAACAGCTCAGTTTAGTCGTTTACGGGCACCTTTAAGAAGCACAAAAGCTTCTGAGTCTTGACCCAGAAGAATATACGTGTATATAAAAGTCCGCATTAGGGGAGGGGTGGGGGAGAAAGCAGAAAACTGTACTTGAACAACAATAAAAAAGACGTTTTTAAAAAAAGCCTGGATTAACTTCAAGAGGGCTACAAATCTTGAATTTATTAAACTTGGTAAGGGGGAGTTTTTTGTTTGTTTGGTGGTTTTTGGTTTGTTTTGGGTTTTTTGTTTGTTTTATTGTGGGGTTGAGGGAGGACAGCAAAATAGAACAAAAACCAATCCCAGGCATTTTGCCTGGAGAACTGAGGCAAAAGTGACCATTTCAGACTTCAGACGCTATATTCTTTTGCTAAGTGATAGCTCCATGCATAGTAATATAAATGGCACTTCCATTTGAAATAAAATCTCACGGTCAAGGGCAGAGTTTTTCAGGTTGCAACCAATCATTACTGAATTAAAACGGCTTTCGTTAAGGTGGAACTTGACTGTGGCAGTGTAATCAATACACACACCCTTGTTTAAGTAAGTGATGCTCCTTTCAACCCGTCTTAGCTTGCCCGTCACGTAAAACTCCTCTGCCTAGGAATGATTCTGGAATCAGTCCTACCTGTACGCTCTGAACCTAAGGGCCGTGATGGTTCGACTACAGTAGCAACGATGCGGAATCCTCCGCTTGCGTGCAGCTTTGCGCCAGTACTGAATTTGCTGTAACGGAACCACTAAAGATCCTTCAAGATTTCCATTACAAACCTTTATTGTCAGAGGCTTCTGACGTAACTTTGAACACTCACTCACGGATAAATCTGGGATACATGGTCTGGGAGATACTATAATCTAGTTCATGAAAGAAAATTTTTGTACTTTGCAAGTGCTAAGCAGATGGTCTTAATAAATGCTGACCTTAAAATATCCAGAGGACAGAGCCTAAAAAAATAAGCTTTCCCATAACCATAAAATATGACGTACAAATGTGTAAAATTTGTCTTCAGAACTTTCAGTAATATAACAAGCAATCTATCATCCTATGCCTCCTGAGACTTTATTCTCCTTCACTCCCACACTCAATCACCTAGTCCTGTTGCCTTTGCATCTTTAAACTCTCGAATTAATTTACTTTTCTCACTTCCACTGTCACCCTGCCAATCCAAGCAACACCATGTCCCGCCTGAACTATTCTAGCGTCCAACAGGACTCCTACTATTATCTGTTCTTGTTCCACACCAATTCATACTTTCTTTAGGCAGCCAGAGCGATCTTTTCAAGACACAAAGCTGATCACGTCTTTCTGCTCCTTAAAAATCCTTTAATGGCTTCCCCACTGCTCAAAGACCTAATCCTGAGCATGGTGTACAAGACCCACACTTAGCTTTGCATCCTCAGTCAACCTCTCCTCCCGCTCTCCACATTCTAAGTATGTTGATCTTCTTCCAGTGCCTCCATTCACCACGCTGCCTCCACCTCAGGACCTTCTCCCAACCCAAAACCCATTCTTTAGTGACCTTTAATGACCAAGCCCCTCCATTTTCTTAGCACCCTCCCCAGCCATGGTTTTTCTTCACAGCATGCAGCCCAGTTTTTACTGATTTGTAAGGTCTTGATTAGTGTCTCCCCACCAACCCTAGACTGCAAAATCCTTAAGGTTAGGGGCAAAGAGGTTTCTTCAACGACTAGCACTGATACACAGTAGGCACTCAAAAATGTCTGGTGACTATAAAAATTGTACACAGCAGAGTACAATTTGAACAGTAAAATCATATGCACACCATTCATCTCAGTGAAACCAAAAGAGGCCCAGAGATAGAAGAAAGGAAACATGTTTCTCTTTGTCTTGACCATGGATAAGGCATTTTGCAATAGTGACTGGACCAATGTACGGCAAGGAAGTAATCCAGGTAAAAAACAGGACCAGGTTGCAACAGACTTTAGTATCGAGAACACCGAAAGTACAGTAAAAGTGGCACAGGGTAGAACCATGAGTATAAGTTTCCCAGAAGAGAGGCAGAACCTATATTTGATAAACTGGATTTTTTCTATCCCATCTCAGGCCATTTATAGGAATCCAAAAAAAAGTCCGTTATGTGGATCAGCATTAAAGGAGAGGCAGGTGTCTCACAGTGGGTGGAGGACCTGCAATCATAATCAAAGTAAAAGAACCGGAGGGGTAAGGGAAACTGGGCAGTCAGAATCTCAGTACTGGTCAGAATGTTCCAGAAAGAAGATACTTTTCTAGTCTTTTATCTCAGAAACTCTTAGTTTAGTTTTCATTAATGGGAGGCAATAGTCCTTTTACTTATGTTCTTATGACTTACAATCTATATTCTATACCTTAGTTACTGCTGCCTGCAAAGTTGATAAAAGGGTTTGGCTCTTCTGATCCGTAAGCATTCTTTTCAATATTAACCATGTTTGAAAGTCTTAGAGCTAGCTTCTGTCTTTGCCAAAAGAAATTACATTGGATCCACTGACAAATTTTATGAAATAGAGCCTTGAACTGCTTCATGATGAATGAGGATAACTTCTGAGAAACATGTCCATATGAGATTTCATCGCTGTGCAAATAGCATAGAGTGCACTTACACAAACTAGGTGGTACAGCCTATTACACACCTCGGCTGTATGGGGCTGTATGGTATAACCTGTTGCTCCTAGGCTACAGGCCCGCACAGCATGTTACTGTACAAAACAACAGGAGATTAAATCAAGCCCAAGAGAAAACGATGTGATCAAGAGACATGGTAAACAGGAGATGGATACTGCTGCTGCCAGCATAACACCACCTAATGTTTTAGGGCAAATTTTTTAAAGTAAGTCAAAATAGTACACGGTAAAATAATGATAAACAGTGTAGCAGAGTAATACAGAAGTATAGTAGTACAGTTGTTTATTATCATTATCAAGTATTATGTACTGTACATAATTTTATGTGCTATACTTTCATCTGACCAGCAGTGCAGGTTTGTTTACTCTGGGATCAAAAACACAGGAGTAACGTGTTGTGCTGTGACATTACCATGGCTGCCATGTCACTAGGTGACGGGAATTTTTCAGCTCCGTTATAATTTTGCAGGATCGCCGTCGTACATGTGGTCCCTGGTTGACTGCAATGCTATTAAGCAGAACATGACTGTAATTTGGACCAAAAATCAAGCTATCACCACTCCTACAGTTATTAAATGGGCACAATGGCTCAGTACTTACATATCAGCACAGATAAAATGTGTTTAAGAGTTGGGTATTGGTGCTGACGTTCCACCACCGCTTTGGAAGACTTGCCATCTGAACATAGTTTTGACAGTTCTGCTCAAGTTCTCTCTCAGAAAATGGGGTTTGAACATTTTTACCTCTTTGTAAAAGGCCGTTTTTCCCCATAAAACAAACTCTCAACTAATTGTAATATTCAATAATTTTTTGTCAATAAGTCGTTTTTAAAGTAAAATCATAAAAAGGTCACCACCACTTCATGAGAGTTGAGAGGCTTAAAACCACAAACATGTTGAAAAGCAAAAGTTGGAACTTTTTAATGAACTTGAACCTAGATGACTTCAATGGGAATCCACCCCCCCTATATTATAAAAATATTCCACTGCTGTAAAGACTTTAGCACTAAAATTTAAAGACTAAATCCAATGATCATACTGGCAGGAACTGATAAGGAAATTTCTTCCTAGGATTCCCATTCAAGAAAGGAAGTCTTCTCACTCAACTCCCTGAAGCTAACTTTCCAGAAGTAAAGTTAATCAAGATCACTCAGATGCAGTGCTGAAAATATCTGAAAAAGACACTTCGCAACTGAGCACAACTCTTCCAATGGCCTCTGGCTACTCGGTGGCCCCACACTTCTCACGCCCTCCCTCACCCCCACGGGCAGCGGGCCCAAGGAACAACCCACTGTCCCGCATTAGGAAGGAGGGATGTGCAGTACATTTAAGGGGGTGCGGGTCAGGCTGCTGGGACAGGCGGCACTCGGCCAACCTACTGTGACCCAGCACAGTCACTGCGAAGCTGCAGTACCCCCGACCCCTTGTCGGGGCGGCTCCCAGTAAACAATGTTCCTATTCCAAGAAGCCTGGCTTAAACCCTTTAAAGAGAGGGCGTGTCAAGGCTAACACTCCCTATTCCTGCGGCAGACAAATGCGTTCCAGCAGAGCCGCGGGGAACTCGGCGCCCCTCAGCGTCGGGCGAGGAGAGCAGGCAGCCGGCGCCGAGCGGCGGGGCGCCGGCACAAGTTAGTTTTCCGGCGGAGCAACCCTGCCGCAGCGCGGTAAGAACCCACTTCACATCCCTGGGACAGGATGTCGCTCTCGGAGCAAGGGCATCCCCAGGAGGGGTGGGGACTTGACCAGAGAGCCAGCTGGGGACTCCCCTCTGCCCCCCCACCCCCGTCCCCACCGCACCAACCG